>JADBJO010028842.1:0-19686 GCA_016801955.1 Conus betulinus | reverse complement strand
GATGAGGCTATTGTATCTTCCACTGTATAAAGCTGTGGAAGTTCACACCAGCCCTCGGAACGGTCAGCCTGAGGACAGACGGAGACGAAAGGTCTCTTCCAAGTTCGTACAGGGACAATCGCTTAGCCAGCACGGGCGAATGGAAGAACACAGGGAAGGCTGCAGCCCACACGGCTAGACAGACGAGAGATCAGGACTTCAATGCGCCACTCTGCCACGGTGACTGTCATTTCCCTGCGTCTGGACGGGCAGCCACACCCGGTCGCGTACCAAGAATAGTACACCGAGATCTTGAAACTAACTATTGTCACGAGACTTTGAAGATGCCTACCTTACAATTAAAAGCAAATGCTGTGATAATGCCCACATGATTTTGTTGAATCAAGACGCTCACTTTCATAGGTTGTCCATTTACGCTGTCCCCCCGCGCAAAACAACTTACATCTTCATTAACAAAGCTGATTGCCCAGAATGAGGCTACAGCGCCGCCCCGCTGTCTTTCCAGTCCTTTCACATTCCACGCGACAGGGACTATCTGTCTCTGCTCTTCTCATCTGTATCTATGCCTCATTCTGTATATGGCCTCCCCTCTCTGCCTCTATCGCTCTCTACTCATCTCTCTCTCACTCTCTACAAGTCTCTCTCTCAGTTCTCTATATGTGCATGTGTTGGTGGGTTGGTGCTGTTTTGTGAGATGCTTGCTGTTTAGCTTTGTAGATTTCCCTGAGATCGAGACCGATCCTATTACTGCTATTCCGAGAGATTGATATCGACGATGACGGACCCCCGTAATCCGATCCCTTTCCTGAGCACTCTCTTTCGATTTGCGAGTTCTGTCTCTATCTGTGCTGTTGCTCTGTCCCGCTCTCTTTTAGCTTCCCTCCGTTGTGCGCGGTTTTGTCCCGTCTTGGTGTGTATGTGTTACTGGTCTACCGAAGACCATTTATTAATTTCTGTTCGCCATACTAGAGGCCCATGTCTGTGACATCTATTCTTATTTGCCGTGCATTTTCCCTGCGCGTTAATCTCTACTATCATCATTTCCCTGCCTCGTTTATTACCATCTCACAGTCGCTTTCCTCGTCGGTTTTTCTACCCCCCCTAGTCCACCTCCATATCCCTCTTCGCCGATCTATCCATTATGTATTTTTACTTGTATTTGTAACCCCAGCGTGTTCTCCATTATCCATAATTTAGACTGATCCCCTTTACTACCGCGTATTTTTTCCCTCGACGGTCAATTCACTCTACACCACACATCCACCTACATCCGTCTCTCTAGGGCTGGACAAATCTACCTTTAGCGAAAGCACATCTACCTGCACCTGATGAGTACAGTAAGATATCCACCGTTTAATAGTACTCGCTCCTGTGCCTTCTAGAGTAACCATACCTTGACGTCATATCCTGTCACCCCCCCTGCGTGCACTCCCTACCCCTTCATCCGTCCCGCCGTATCGGTGGCTGAGAGAAGTACTGTCCAGCCCACACTAAGAATATGACCCAGCTTACTACACCTCTCCGGTTTACACTGTGTTCCCATATGTCTGCCTTTCCTCGCTCTGTCATCCGGCGGAACCTACCAGAACCCTAGCTCTAGTTCCGATTATTATTAGACCGTCGAATTCCCTTTTCACTCACCCCTCCAGCGCACTAACGTATCCCCCTCAGTTGTGTCTCGCCCTCACCCCGACCCCTTTGTCCCAACTACCACTGGACACCCCACATCTCGACCCTCCTGCCTTTAGCGCCTTATCCTGCATTCCACACACCAGTACAATCACCTCGATACGCCACTTTCTACCCACATGTTTCTTACAACCCCCCACCATCCATAAAACACAGTTCCGCACTACTATTTTTATCTAATCCCTTCCTGTGGACCGCCCCCTAACTCAATGGGAACCCCTTGAAGCAACGAAGAAACAGGAAGAGGACTAACAATTCTGTACAAGATCGTCAATGGCGCTGTGGACATACCTCCTGAAAATTCCTCAAGAAAGGACCTGCCAAAACCAGATCAACCCACAAACACAAATTTGCTCATCTCGGCACTTCCTCTGACCCATACAAGTACAGCTTTTTCCCATCAACCATCGTAGGCCTACTATCCCAATATTTCATGTTCTCAATTATGTGTAATATGTATGTGTGGCCTACAGGGTTGTGTCCGGTTCACGGTTATTCTATAGACTTTATTGCAGCGTGTCGTTCTCGACACACACGCCATTATGCGGCAAAGTCGTCCAAGATCTATCTAATTAGGATAGGCGTGCAGCTAACACCTTAACCCCCCCCCTTTTATTTTGGTCTCTCGGGTTTGTGAGGCTTTGTCTTCTTTGCCACGAAGCTTTACCATTGTGATGATTTGATATTTCAGGGAATGTCCGGTTGGGGTTTTTACTTAATGTGAAACCCCCCTCTTACTTTCACGCCGCTGTATTTAGCACTATCTTTGAGGACTGGCTACCTATGGAGATGTCGTTTCGTATGGGCCACCTGTTCTCTACGTTATCTGACTAGGTGCAATCCAAGTCTGTGTCTACCGCAAGTTGTAGTGTCACATTTATCACCTATGATGGTCGATTGCTGATTTTCCTCTATTTTACTTGCAAGATGACAGACTTCTGTGTAAAAGTACTTTCTTTCGGTTCCCGGGACTATTTTAAAAAAATCACAAATGCAACGACTCAACCGGCAACCAAGAGTTTACATCCTGATCCGGCGTTTGTGCGGGGCTTTGTTCAATGGGTATTCTGTCTTCTAGATATATCATTCTGTGGTTGTATCTATTCTTGTATTCACTTTATATTCTTGGCCGTTTATATTATGTGGGCTTGACGTGGTGTTGTTGACAGGTCTGTGTGGTGTGATTGATTTATTATAGTTGTTATGAGTAGTACCAGGCGTGTAATGCCGCTGTATTTTAAACTCACCCCACAGCCACCGTGCCATTGTGTCACACTGGTTGGAATCTACCTGCCGCACTTGTGTCAGCGGGTGTGATCGGTTACAGGAAGAGCTACTTGCATACTCGAGTGTCCAGTTTCTTGACTGTGTGATAGCATTCGCCGCGTCATTCGAGTCTGTCAAATACTATACAAATCAGTCATTTTCTTTCCTTAGCGTCTCTCCACGTGATCTGACTGTCCTGCAGACATGGTTATGTCGTCTAGCGGGTTATTGCTGGACATATCCCGCTTTTCTTTTCCCCCCCCAGCATCCCACTCAATCATTCGGACCATACTAACATTCCTCCTTGGCCCCACCGCATGTCTGTCTTCCTTTTGATTCCCCATCACAGTTTTTGTGTGACAGGCAGTTTGGTTCATTTTCCGTGGGGATTTTTTCCCCACACAACGTGAGTCCAATTTCTATCACTCAACTTTGGGCATATCTCTGCGCTGTTTTATCAGTTAGACCCCATTCCTATCGACTTTCGCGCGCCCTAGTCGCCACTACCTCGCAAACAAATGATTCTTCTCGCTGTACACATTTTTTCTCTATTCACTGTACAGACTACTTTCACCACATCCAGGTGTCCCCACATGTAGCTTAGTCTTGAGTCTGTTGTATCAGCCTTTTGATTTTCTGTTTACTCACATGACGTAAGATTTACTTCTTACGGTCATGTTCGGTCACTACGCGTTCCTTTCTCGGTGATGGCCTGGCATCTATCCTGATATAGGGCGAG
Source organism: Conus betulinus (assembly GCA_016801955.1). Taxonomy (NCBI): domain Eukaryota; kingdom Metazoa; phylum Mollusca; class Gastropoda; order Neogastropoda; family Conidae; genus Conus; species Conus betulinus. The sequence continues at coordinate 15,992 of JADBJO010028842.1, read as the reverse complement.
CCTTAAGTTTAGTCTTATTTACCTTTTTAGTGTCCTCTTGTTCCCGCCGGTCCTTTGTGCTGGTTCACTTCTACGTGTTCACAGTATTTACTGCAGACATACTAATAATAACTAAACCCAAACCAGTTTATCACAACAATTTAGGCTGAACAAACCTACCCCCCCTGAGACGCGGACATCTTAGTGCAATTGATATGTCTGTGCTCACAAACTTCAAGTGACCCAACCCTTATCTCATATTTATTCCACCATTCTAGTGATCCATCAATTTATTAAAATGAGCCTTCCTTAAGCGGCTGTCGCCTCCCAACGTTAGCTGCTCACGCGTGCTGCACTTCATTCCCCGTTCCTCAGCACTCCATGTATACACTCTGGTCGTAGATCCGTACACTTTCCACAATGGCCACCCCACTGTTTGGATATTGGGTTGATGGGTTACCACGGCACTTGGATTTATTAGAAACGGGCTGGGCCTCTTTTCTCCATTGTTTTGCGGAGCCATGCTATGATAGGCCGTCGCTCGGTTTCCGCCCACACAACAAAGCTTGGACTAACATGTTTCTGCACGAGATTACGGAGAAGAGTGGGCTCTCGTAATCGACACCAATAGAGTGGATCTATGATAGTGGACTTCCAGCTCCCTGGTGCACTGAACACCACACCAGGTGGGCCGTTCTCCTGCCCCGCGACTACCCCCTCCCTCCCCCCCTCCTCTCCCCCACTTCTCCTTCCCCCTCCCCCCCCCTCCCCCCCCCTCGTCCCATAAGACTTCATAACAGAAATTGTTGTCTGTATACGCTTCTCTGTGTTAGGGATGCTGTGCATGCCTCTGCTGTCCCGGGGTGTCAGCGATGGGATATATATGATATAGCATTGGGATTTCAATATTGAATGATTGAATGACCATCGGTGCGCGAACTCGGTGGTATACTAGTTTGTTGTTAGGGGGGGGGGGGGGTTAATAATTTGATATGGTTAGGTTAATGTGTGCCTGAAGTATTCAAGAGCCCCGGACATACAGCAGTTTTAAAAAAGAGGACATAGAGACAGATGTAAATGGACAAACTCAGTTATAAGTGCTAATGTATGCTTATGCTGAAGCAGAGAGACGACCTTCCCTAAAACAGTGTTAAAAAGAGGATTTGTGCATGGACAATTGTGGTCCAACAACTTCCGGATTCCAACTTCGACACATATTGGCTTCGTGCAGTTCACGCAAATACGGGAAACGAGGACAGAAATGAAATGGGTGCAGAACCGCGAATGGCCAATGTAGAAAGTGGCCAATGATTAGGAATAGATTGACCATTTTTTTTTTTTTTTTTGAAGACAAGGACAGCTACTTTTATGTCTGGATATGAAGGAGGGGGGGGGGGGGGGGGGGGGGACACACAGAAGACAATACTATGCCACAAGAGCCAGGGGACTGCCACAGCCGGGGACAGACAGACAGACATTATGTGGGCTGAAGAGCCATACTGCACTACTACCACAGCCAGGGGACAGACAGAAGACAGACATATGTCTGGCTGAAGAGCCATACTGAATACTCCTGCAAACGCGCTTTGCTTGTCATCTTTGGCATTCTGTTGTTTCATCTTACAGTCTGGTGCTAAAACTGTGCTTGAGAAAATCTCTCACTTTGATATTAACTTTTCAAAAGCATTTCCAAGCAAAATGACGAATCCATCTTTGTGTAAACAAAACATAAGTTAGCGCCCCTTCCACTCATTATTTCAGTCTTCCTTCTCTCTATTCTTCGTTTCTGGCGCCATCATTGTCATGCCAGTGGGAAACAGACCTACGTGTGGTCAATCATGTTAGTGAAGTCTCTTTTTAGATTCCTCTCTGGCGCCATCATGGACGTGTCACTCTGCGAAAGGTTGACACCAGGTCCTGTTACTGGGCAGAGACACTTGAAGCCAGGACATAGCACGACATGCTGAGAGATCGATCCTGGTCATTTGTTAACTTAGCACCTTGGTGTCACTGCTACCCGCCGGCTGCCAGATGGTCTGCACAATCTGCATGTGCACACACACACACACACACACACACACAAGATGGCGGACAGCGATAAAGCCTAGTATCAGGCTCTCCTGAATTTCCGCTGAACTACCGTCAGTATGATAAGACTGACACGCTCTCGCTGCATGGGCAGCGCTTCTTCGACGACGATTGCACCGAAAGTCAAGGAAAACGGCGCCCAAGAAGGAAATCAGCGAGGACTGCCTCCTTAAAGACACGTTGATTCCATCGGCAAGGAAAGCAGCTCAGCACGAACAAGGGGACAAGTCAACAAGCAGCAAGTCAACATGCAGCAAGACTGATGTTCTCTCTCCGGACACAGTAAGTGAACTAAGAGACTTTGAAAACACTATGATCGAATCGCTGTGTAAACGCGTATCTTCACTTGAAGAGATATCGTACGTGACCGGAAAATAAGACGATCACAGACATGAGCAGATCCCGTGTAACCAAGGCGCTAACAGACAACCATACACAACCAGAAAATGCTAGCGCTGCGTCTCCAAGCCCTAACAGACCTACCTTCCCTTGTATGCTGATGCAGTGAAATACAGTCAACAGAAATGGAAAGCAGCTTCTGCATCAGATGCAAAGAAAAAGAGTTTAATCAAAAAGTAAAAGCAATAGAGAAGAAGAAAAAACGACCGGGAACGCACAAAAAATGACGTCAGAAGTTATCATGACGTTAGAGTTCGGTCAGAAAAAACACAACAATATTAGATCCAAACAAGAAGAGAAACAAGACTTGCCCAAGGTCGCGATCTTTCATGATTCTGTTTTTAAGGGAGTGAATGGAAAGAGACTAGGCCAGTCTTACGGTTTTGATACGAAGACGTACAAAATCTTTACAACAGAGGAGCTTGCACAGACGCTTCAACCCACTCTTTCCATGGAAGAGAAACCATTGGATGCGGTGCTTATCCACTGCGGTTTAAATGACATTCAAAAGAAGGACACCTGAATTTGCCAGCACAGCGTTTACCTCATGCATCAAAGACATTGTCACCAGCCACCCCCAATGTTAAGGTAGTTATTAGCAAGCTCTCACCTGTCAGAGATTCAAAACTAGAAGTCATGTGGGAACTGTTCAATGCATTGATAACAACAAAACTATTTGGAATTAAAAACATATCATTTGTCTCTCATTCCAACCTACAAACAAATAAATGGTCTCTCAAAGACGATCTCCATCCAACACATCGAGGATCGAGCGTACTGGCAAGAAACGTTGGAAGACATATCCGACAACTCTTCTGGGAGAAACCGAGGAAGACAGCGAGAACGTCAAACAAGTGGCAGCCCGGGAACTATCCACCACCCAGAGGACACGGACCCTTCGCTGTACACAGTGGTCCATGGTACAACATGTTTGACATTCTCAGTGGGCCTACATCCTGGTATTAAACCAAAGAAGACAGAAAATACGTTAGTGTAGTTTGGCGGAAAATTTTCAACCATTGACTCTGTTCTTCCCATCTTGAGTGACTATTTAGGGGGATTTCTCTTTGTTGTGTTAGTTACAGCATTCGCTAACAGGCCAGTGATGAAAATCCTCCTCCATTGGTAGAGTGCATTCTCTGTGTACAGTTCCTTTTTCTTCTTGTCATAGCTAATATTGTTTTATCGTATCATAGTGATACTTTCGTTTCTTATTTTGGTATTATTAGTTACTTTTCAGTGCATCAGTTGTATTTAATCGCTTTTCTAACCTTTATTTTTTTTTTTTTATCTATTAATAGAACGCATGGTAGCTAAGAATTTTAAAGTGCTCCAATGGAATTGTCGATCCATCACAACCAGTAAAGATCAACTACTACAACATCTATCTGAAGTCAAATACAAACATATTAGCTTTGCAATCACTGAATGTCAGTCAAAAAAAAACTACCTAAGCTTCCTAATTACTATTTCCACAATTATCCAAAAACATTAATAATGAAGAAAAAATAAATGTGGCAATATATGTTCATGAAGATGAGAAATATGCTCCATGTGCCAGCCCTGCTCCACTAGACATTCCTGGATTGCACTCATGTGCAGTCAGAATTCAAGTTGATCATAATGTAGTAACAGTTGTTTCTGTATACCTACCTCAGGGCCCAAATGATCGTAATACAGAATGGCTACGTTCTGTTCAATCAGACCCATCGACCAAATATTTAATCACTGGTGATTTTAACGCCCATTCGCCATTCTGGGAAAAGGGATGCCAAATAATAACCAGTAACCGTTTTATTGAAAAACATAGTGGACTCCTCTCTTTACCTTCTCAACGATGGCAGTATTACTCGTATTCCAGACAACCCTAAACATAACCCTAGTGCCATCGACTTATCATTCATATCACCTGAACTAGCTTTATCTTGTGACTGGCTGACTCTTGATGATACATTAAATAGTGACCATCTACCTATTAAGATTCTCTTGAAAATATGAGACCTGTAACAAATGATGAAACACATGACAAAGTTCCTAAATATTGTTATGCATTTGCTAACTGGAATAAATTTTCATATCTACTCAGTTCATTTAACATGAGCATAGATAATATTGAGAATCAAGATGTCGATACGTTATATGATCATCTCCAGAATGCAGTACACTCTGCTGCAAAAGAATCAATTCCGACTGTAAAATCTGTAAAATAAAAAAAAAAAAATTTGGGAAATGTCTGGTGGAAATGATATATGTCAACGGACAAAACAAGAAAAAATAGAAAAAACAAAAGAATACAAAAGAGAAAAAAAAATCCTATGGAAAAAAAAGCTGAAAAACTTCTTGAGAAAAAAAAGAGCGAAAAATCACCTAAATAGAATAATTGCACAAAGCAAAACGGCAGTATTGGTCGTCTGTGTGTCAGAATGAGGTATCGAACTATAAAGACATTCAAAAAGTTTGGACACAATTAAAAACAATGAAAAATGGAGTTAGTCTTCCACATTGTGCGATTAAATTAAAACAATATCAATTTCCATCAAATTTTGATAAATCTGAAGCATTTGCTGACTTATTTTGCATACAACAGTAGCATCAACAGCTTATCCTTGGACAAGAAAAAAACACTGCGAACGTGAACGAAAAAGAAAAAACATCTATGACAGCCCATATCCAACAGAAAATCACTACCTAAACTCTGTGATAACATTGCAGGAAGTCAATGAGTGTATTATTAATCTAAAATAAAAAGACATCAGTGGGATTAGATGGCATTTCAAATGAAATATTAAGCCATTTCCCGCAAAATGTGATACATTTTCTACATTTGTTTTTCCAAAAAATGTTGGGACAGTGGCAAAATACCCCTAAATTTGGAAACACTCAGTTATAATTCCTATTCATAAAAAGGGAAAAAACCACTCAGTGATATAAACAGCTATCGGCCAATATCATTAACATCTAACACATGTAAATTGATGGAAAAGATAGTGTTGTTAAAAAGACTAATTCATCATTGCAATAAAAAAAACTGCATCATTCCTATCAACCAAGCTGCATTCTAAGCAGGCAGATCTACAATTGAGCACTTAGTAAAAATTACTACACATGTAAAACATTAATTTGCACGTCATAAGAACATCCTAGCTACTTTTTTTTTGACATTCGTAAAGCCTATGAACAAGTGTGGCACAAACGACTAATGTACAAAATAAAGAATGTCGGAATCAGTGGGAACATGTACAATTTTATTCAAGATTTTTACAGGGTAGACACATTCAAGCAAAAAAATAGGAAATACGTATTCCAACCCAAGACCTTACAATTGGGTTACCCCAAGGTTCAGTAATTCCCCAATATTATTTAATATTTTTAATCTCTGACCTCCCTAAAGGTCTTTCTAAAGATACTGAAGTGGGCTCAATTTGCTGATGATATATGCCTATGGACAAAAGTGACAATGAAAAGAAATACACCATCAAGATCACTAAATTACATCAAAATAAAGTATCAACTTGAATTAAACAGATCAATCAATGATTTTTTTAAAGGTAAATGGTCTTTCTCTTTCCCCAGAAAAAACAAAGATGATTCTCTTTAATGTTGGTTACGATCCAGGACAACTTCCTACTTTCACCTTGGATGGCATTGTTTTAAACTATGCAAAAAGTGTCAAAAATTTTGGGTGTTATCTTAAGTAGTAAGTTATCTTGGAATGCTCATATTGAATACATTTTAAAACCAAAGCAAGAAAGAGCTTGAATTTCCTAAAAAAAATAATTAGCAAACAACCGTGGGGACAGGATTCGAAATCATTAACCATCTTAGCAACTGCCCTTATACGCTCAAGACTAACTTATGCTCAAGAAGTATTTTTTTAATGCTCCTCAATACCTGTTAAATAAACTTCAGAGTACTGATTGCAAAGCTTATAAAATTGCCCTTGGGGTTCCCACACATACATCAAAACTTTGGGACGTATACTGAAGCAGGAATCTTACCTCTTGCAGAATTTCGGAAAGCTTCTACTTCAAAATTTATCTTAAAGAGCTTTTCACAAAACAATTTTAGCTTAGAAGAAGTATGTTTAAAATCAGAGGAGGATTTCGGAAAACGTGCCCAAAATATACTGTCAACAAGGTCTATTTACTCGTTTTCCCCGATCTTCTAAAGGATACCAAAATAGAGAAAAAAACACATTGCCCAAAAGCCCACGTATTCACCTATTCCAAAATGGGAACAAAGTAAAGCTTCCTTTGATATAGATTATACAGATGTATCAAAAAACAGAATTGTCCACATACCTAAGAACATCTGTTTACACTCATTTAGAAAGTAACTACAATCACCATTTGAAAATTTTTATAGATGGCTCAGTGCTAGACAATGATAACACAGGAGCAGCCTTCATAATCCCTAGTTTCAAAATAGAAAAGCTCTCTTCTATCTTGGTAAACAGTTATCGATATTTAGTGCCGAATTAGTTGCTATACTTAAGTCGTTAGATTTCATCCTAAATTTTCCAATAAATAATTCCCAAGTTATGATAGGTGTTGATTCTAAAGCTGCAATCCAATCGATTAATTCTGCATGTCCTTCAATGCGACTTGATATAATATTAGAAATTCATCATTTCATTCATCTTTTATCCATGAAAGGCATTACTGTTACTTTTTGCTGGATCCTCTCTCATTGTGGTATTACACCCAACGAGCGCGTAGATCAACTTGCAAGAAAAGCAGCTCAAAATGTCAGTTATGCAATACCACATAACATTCCACTAGATTTGAAAGAAATGTTTTTCGATTATAAATTCAACGTCAAGAGAAAAAGGTAAAACACATTACTGATGAACTCAGACGTCCAATATTATCACAACTGTATAAAGTTAGTGATGAGTACATGGGGAAAAACATACAAACAAGTCTCTTCCTCATCTAGGGAGATCGGAAGCTTAATCCATAGATTTCGTTTGAACGCATTGAAAACAAAATATTGTCATAACATTAAATGTATGTGTGGGGAAACCATTAGTATCAGTCATTTACTAATCCAATGCCCAAGAGCAAGAGAACTCTTTACAAATTCGGGTATTGATGGTTACACTGATGGATCGACTTCTTTACCTTTACCACGAATTTTAAACAGTTCTTGTATTCTTGAGTCAGTTTGCAAATGTTTGTTAAGTAGTTCAATTGGCCTTAATCTTTAGATCTTATCTCTACTCAGTTACATTTGTTTGATTAAATGGAAGAGGGATAAAGAGGAGGGGGGGGGGGGGTCATATTTTATCATTAGCGTATCAATACACTCAATCAGTTACATACTTTATTCACCCACACATAAAACTGTCTGAATCACTGTAGTGGAAGGACATTAAACCAACGACAACATACCCCCCTCCCCCCCCCACACACACACACACGTACGCATGCACGATTGTTGTTGGATCCCATCTCATTGTTCAATATCTAGAAATGAATGGGATGATCGTACTGCTCGAGCAAGTGCAAAAAAATCTTTTAAATCCAAAGATATTCCCATTCTTTTGAGTTTACAAGAATGTTACTCTCTATTACAGAAAGCTGCTTTTGAAAATGTTGAAAAGATATATAAAGACTACATGCTTCCCAAAGTACATAAGCCTAATTCTTCAATAAGTGTTGTTTAAACGCTCGATCACGACATTAAAAAAAAAAAAGTTCATTAATAAATAACACATTTTATTAAAAAAAAATGTCAATGAACACCCAAAACACTGCAACAAAATCGTTTCACTGTTTTACAGACTAGGTTAAACGCTTTCAAAACCAAATTCATAAAAAAAAAAAATCCATTGTGTGTATGCGGGGCTGTTGATAGTTGTAAAACAACACATACTTTGTACGTTTGTCCTTTTTTTGAATCAGCTCTATCAAAATTCAGAAAATATTAATCTAAATGCGTTTTCCAAGAACCTGTATTTCTTTTGAACTTTGTTCAGAACTTAATAACTCCACCACACTTCGTTTTCATGATGATTTCTGCATATATTAGATTGTTTTGTTTTGACTATTGCAGTTTGATTTGTTAATGCTGCTTTTGTTCTAAGTATTGTTCTTGTGTGGTATTTCCCCTAATGTTTAAACACACACACACACACACACACACACACACACACACACACACACACACACACACACGCGCGCGCGCGCGCGCGCGCGCGCACACACACACACACACACACACACACACACACACACACACACACACACGTGCGCTCGCGCGCACACACACATGCACACACATACGCACGCACGCACACATGCAAGTACGCATGCATACTACACACACATACACATGTACAAATACATTGATTCTGTTCTTCCTGTATTTCAGCAGGAGGGCCTCTAGAAGCATTTTGACATTCTGTTCGTTGAATAATGATATATTTTGAACTGCTAAACGACATTAGCGTGTCATCACATTATGGATTACGCCTATGCTTGGGTTTGTCAAGATATGTTTCACCCCAATGGCTACCTGAGTGCTGCAAAAGTTAGTATCGCCAAGGTTTCAAGTAGCACTATCCTACAATTTAACAACACACTCAGACCCTTTCCTCCTCACTCCAATTTCTAAGTCTTTTTCATTTCAGTCTCCCTCCCCAGTTCATAGTTACTCCCCCCCCCCCCCTCCCCTCCCCGTATCTTCTCAGCCTAACCCTTGTGTCCATGTGACAAGCACGGGGAAGACGAAGCCACCCGCACACACCCCACTAAGAATAGCGGGTATATAAAGACAGGAGCCTCTGCCAGACCAGAACACAACGCAGTTGTTTTGTCAGACGAACTAAGCCAGCATAACGCTTCTCATGTGTGTGTGTGTGTGTGTGTGTGTGTGTGTGTGTGTGCGAGCGTAGGTGCGTGCGTGCTTGCGTGCGTGTGTGTGTGTGTGTGTGTGTGTGTGTGTGTGTGTGTGTGTGTGTGTGTGTGTCTTTCTTCGAATTCAAGACTGTTCATTCAAAACAATTTTAGAAACTGAAGGGAAATGGTGTAAATGTGTGTGTGTGTGTGTGTGTGTGTGTGTGTGTGTGTGTGTGTGTGGCGCGCGTACGTGCGTGCGTCTGTGCGTGCGTGCGTGCGCGTGTGCGTGCGTACAAGCGTGCGTGTGTGCGTGCGTGCGTGCGTGCTGTGTGCGCGTGCGTGCATGTGTGTGTGTGTGTGTGTGTGTGTGTGTATGTGCGTGCGTGCGTGCGCGCGCGCGTGCGTGTGTGCGTGCGTGCAAATCATTGTTTTGAAATTTATAGTTTGAGTGCAACAGGTAGTTTGTAAGAATTGGGACTGACCGTTGCTCACCGAACAGGTCGGACGTGCGGCGAAATTGCTCTGTCATGCAGCTCTGCCTCCACTTTTTCCGAAGCTGTCCATCATTTTACAACACTGAAGTTATTGTACTTCATGAGTGAGGATTTGGACTTTGTTTTGAAACGTATAAAAAAAAAAAAACCGAGTGTAGTGAGAATTTATTATAAACAGAGAACTCAGCATGTCGTCATACATGGGTGACCTATGACCTGATTCAAACTTCGAAATGTGAGCAGGGAGCGACAGTGTCTTTTGTGTACGCGCATCGGAACAAAAAGTCAATATGATATGTTTTCTGTATGCGCTGTGTATTATCTTTTGAGTAAGCAGTGAGGGAGCACTGTGTTTGTGTTTATGTTGGATACGTTCTGCTGGATACGATTACCACTTGGATTCCCTTCTGTGACAGTGACAGTGTACCCTATCTGGAATAACTGACTTCTACAATGTTAGGTTCAAAACTCTCCGCATTATGACCAGTACAATATCCAAATACTTTGCGAACAGAACGACCGGCAAACGAAAACCATCGTCGACATCGTCGGCAAGTGAACGTGTGTGATAGTCCGGAATCTGACAGAGTGAAACAAGACAGCCAGAAAACAGAGGCAGGAAACAGCGGACAGTATGGCCATGCAGGAAACACTCCATGAAATGCAGGCAACCATCAGCAGACTTGCAACAAAAGAAGACTTAGTCACCTTGGCGACAAAGGAAGACATACAGCAACTTAGGGGGGAAATGGAGAGGCTGGCCGCGACCTTGACAACAAGACTGGAAAAACTGGAGGGGACAGTGTTTGAACTGCAAAATGAGAAGGACAACCTGAAGGCCGAGGTCAGCAAGCTACGAGGGGAAAAGGGGGATCTGCAGGGTCAGCTGGCGCAGCAAACCAGGGAGACTACCGGACTGCGACGGGCTCTCAACGACCAGGAGCAGCACGGACGCCAGTGGAACCTCCGAGTATACGGCGTCCGGGAAACTCCAGACGAGACGGCGGAGAGCTGTGTGACAAGGTATGTGGACATCTTCTCTCAAAAATTGGGTGTGTCCTATCTCCAAGAGTGACGTGGAGATTGGCCATCGATCAGGGAGGGTGCCACAGGGGGGCGGTAGACCACGCCCCATTATTGTGCGCTTCTACTCTCGCAGGCAAAGAAGACTTGTTCTCACAAACAGAAAAAAACTGAAACAATCAGGAACTTCAGTGGGTGAGGACCTAACCCAAATTAACTATAAACTCCTAAAAAAAGCAAACGACCATTCTGCCACAATGGCCGCCTGGTCATCCATCGGCAAAATTATCGCCAAACTGAAGAATGGAAAGACAGTGAAGCTGGAGGTTGACATGGATGTTGACGATGTGCTTTCCGGGGGGATGGCGTAGCTGGGTGACAGGTAGAATTCTGTCTTGTGCGTGCTTTTTTGCATGGGGTGGGGGTGGGGGTCGGGACTGGGGATGGGTCGGATGGGGAAGGTTGACAAATGATAAGTGACATTTACGATCATCAGAGAAGTGAAAACAGATGTGTGGCCTGAACTTTTATACTATCATTTATATCTTAGACTCATGTATATTATATTAAATATTTAAGTTATTTTGAAATTTTGAAACAATTTTGAATTTCACAGACGAGTTCAACCCTTGTAATTCATGTTGTGCGCTTCTGTGCGCCCCCCTCTCGCCTCCCCGTCGTCCCCCGAGGGTGCACGGTTCTGCACACCTCCTCGGAATAATGGTTTTGGCAGTGTGTGTGGACTCGGGCCTTTAGAGCCTGTGCCCTTCTCCTGTTTTGGGCCCCCTCGCCCCTCCCCCTGGCTGCTCCCCCCCCCTCCCCCCTTATATGGCTGATCATTCATTCATATTTTTCAGTGGTTAATTTGGTCATTGTGATCTACAGGGTTATTGGCAAAATGTATTAGTTTCTCTATAAGGATTGCCTTTTTCTCGTTGAGTTGAGATTTAATAGTGAATTGTGATTTATTGAATTATTGTGTTTGGTGTGTGTTGATGCTCATTGTGATCAGTGCTGTGAGAGGCAGTGATATCAATTGGTTTGAGAAAAAAAAAAAAGGGGGGGGGTGGGGGGAGGGAGAGGAAAAAGAGGAGAGGAAACAAAAGGAAAAAAGAAGACGGGGGGGGGGGGGGGGGATTTTTTGCCTCCTGCCCCGGCCATCTTGCCCTCTGTGCCGTGTCCCTGCCCCCCTCGTCTCCTTCGAGACAGTTCAGTGGTTTAGTGTAATTAGCGGGGACATTGTGACTGATTTATTGCTACTGACTGATTAACTGTAACAGTCAGTAAAAACTTGTATATTGGGATTGATGGCCTAATGTATTAACAGTGTGTGTGCGCGCGCATGCACGCATGTACACACACACACACACACACACACACACACACACACACACACACACACGCACGCACGTACACGCATTAATGTATGTATCCACACGGCCGAGACCACGCAGACATAGGCGCATTGTGGCACACGCCCGCGGGCCGTGCAGATCCACGCAGAGGAATACATCACGAGCAGTCGCTAAGATCACCCTCGGACTTTTTTTTTTTTTTTCTGTTTAATGTTGATTTGCATTTAATTTGCGCTTGCATTTATTTAATTTGTCATGATTGTCTTTTCCTCTATCGAGATTGAACAGTTTACTGTGATTTATTGATCACTGTGTTCGGTGTGTCGGATGTTCATGGTGATCGATGACTGGGGGGGGGGGGGGGGGGGGGGGGGGTTTGGGGTGATTGGATGGTGGGGGTGGTGTGGTGATGGGGATGTTGGGTGTGAGAATATATTTTCAAATAAAAACCCTCTTATGTCTGCAGGATTATTTTCCGCCCTGCCCTCCTTGTCCTCTGTGCCATGTCCTCTCCCCTCTCCCCCCCCCCCCCCCCCCGTTCGTTCATGCCCCCTCCCCTCCCCTGACTTTTCAAATGATTCGTTGGCTTAATGTAGTCAACTGATATATTGTGATTGATGGGTTTATTGCTACTGACTGATTAACTGGGAATAACTGGATGACAGGTTTAACTGATATCTCGTGATTGATGAGTGTATCGCTACTGCCCGGTTGAATGTGAATGACTGGGTGACCGGTGTTATATATTGTGATTGATGGGTTTATTGCTACTGATTAACTGTGAATGATCGGGTGACACCAGTCTAACATATATTGTGATTGATGGGTCTATTGATACTGATTGATTAACTGTGAATGACTGGGTGACCGGTGTAAATATATTGTGATTGATGTGTAATGATATATTGTGATTGATGGGTTTGCTGCGTTAGATTGATTAACTGTGAATGACTGGATGACCGGTGTAACTATGCATTGTGATCGATGGGTTTATTGCTACTGATTGATTGACGGTGAATGGATGGGTGACCGATGTAACTATGTATTATGATTGACGATTTTATTGTTACTGATGGACTAACTGTGAACGATTAGGTGACCTGTTTAAACTGATGTATTGTGATTGATGGTTTTACTGCTACTGATTGATTAATAGCGATGGATTGGTTGGTTGATTGTAAGTTGTAGTTAACTGTGTCTAGGAGCAGGTGTGCTCGTGCGCAGGTGCGCGCACGCGCACACACACACACACACACACACACACACACACACACACACACACACTCACATACTGAGGGAGGGGGGGGGGCGGGAGGAAGAGAGAGAATATCTAATATCACTTCAAAGTGAAAGAACGTTTAGCTAAAGAACGAACACACACGCACATGCACACGCACACACACACACACACACACACACACACACACACACACACACACACACATATACACACACACACACACACACACACACACACACACACACACACACACACACACACACACACGCACACACACACACACACACACACACACACACACACCACACACACACACATCTATATTTACAGCCGAATTAGTAGCTATAATGATGGCAATGGAATTTCTAACAGATCTTCCCATTAACATCGCTCAGGTAGTTTTCTTTGTAGATTCAAAATCAGTCCTACTTGCCCTGACTCCTCCAGTATATCGACACGACCCGACCTTGTGTTTGAAATTAAATATCTTTTATACTGTCTGGCGTCTAAAGACATTTTTATAAAATTTTGCTGGATTTCTTCGCATACTGGTATACTTGGGAAATGAACTGGCTGATAGGGCTGCGAAAAATGGTGCTAAAAAAGCAGGGTCATTGTCTGAGCTGAAAATAAAACCCGTCAGTAGTGGAATGCTATCGTACCCTTGAATCAACTGCACGGAAGAGAGCTCAAATTAATGTTGATACGCCTACCGAGATTTCATCCAGCCAATGGGAAGCTTTTCCATGAGACCCTTGTATTAAGAAAAACGGCTGATCTTCCAGTTTATTATTCCAGACAAATATCTTCCCTTATAATTCGATTAAAGCTAAATGCTTAAAAAAACAAAGTTTAGTAAAAATATACTAAATGTATCTGTGGTAAAGAGATAACACTGAACCATATTCTGTTCAATTGTCACAAAGTTGACTACTTTCTTACCAACATCTTTGCGATCCAATACGTTTTCTGAAAAAAAAAAAAACTTGCAAGATCTACTTTCGAATCATTCTCTGCTGATCGAAATTGCTGAATACTTAATACATAGTCCGATTGGGGTTTTTATTTAGATAGTTTTGAGCTAATTCATTTTGTTTAAGATAGTGAATGGATTTTTGTTTTCTTGCTATATGTTAATTTTTTTCCCACTAACTGTTGTATTTAAGATTATTGATCTGTTTAATGTTCAGTTTAGACATATATGCAGATACATACACGTACACACTCACATACAAAGGCCTACATTCATGCTTACACAACACATAAACTTATTCATTTAATCATTCAGTCAGGCAGGCACTCTCTTCTTTCATTCACGTCTAATATCACTCAAAGTGAACAGACGTTAAACAGAAGTACGAACGAACGAACGAACACACACACACACACCACACACACACACACACACACACGCTCACATACACCAGGGTTTGTGTCCACACGGCTGTTCCCGGGCAGGCATGGACGCTTGCTCGGAGCACGCATGCACGGCTCGGGCGTGTGCACCACGAGCAGCTACTGAAAAACCCTGATACGATCTTTCTTCATTTTTTTCCCAAACTGTCTACTGTTGGCTTGCATTTAGAGGATGGAATGAAGTTGTAGAGGATTACATGATCTTCTGCAAGATGTTGAGATTGTTCGTTAATATCAGGAATATATAACATGATGATTACTTATACCTTTACATAAGACCTGTGAAAGTTGTTTCCCACTACCTGGAAAAGAATTTAATGCTGATGGGATTGCGCGCACCGCGCGCACGCGCACCGACACTCGGTGGTCTCTATTGATGTCTTTTTACTTCTTTTGTGTTTTCATACTTCTTTTGCATTTGTATTAGTTACTCCTACCATTATTGCTATTAACAGTATTGCCGGTGTTTGTGTGCGTGTATGTGCGCGCGAGCGACTTAGCTATTCATTTATAGTATTTAAGCATTCGATTGTCAGTAAAATTTTCTTTCTTCTTTGGTCCCGTTTCCTAAGCCGACGACAGTTTCCATATTGGTAACCAGAAGGAAAGGAGAAGAAAAGATTATTCTAGTCGGCAAAATGTGTATAAGCATTGTCAAAATGTCTAGGTCAGTGTCCTACTCTGAACAACAGACATCATATCGCTTGAGGTGGGGGATTTTGGGGACGGGGGTGGGCTCATGTCGGTTTTGGCGGGATCGCCCGCGTGCGCTTGTGCGCGCGCGCGCGGACCGCCCGCCCCCTGCCGCCCCACCCCCCTCCCCCGAGCCCTCCCCTCTCTTCCTTCGCGCGCGCGGGCGCGCGCTGGCGCACACACCTGATGCTGCTTCCTGCTTCCGCCACTGTGCAATGCTACTGCTGTTGTCTACCATCTGTACTTTCCTCGGGCTTTCCCTTGTGGCTTATTTCGCTGTGGGGATGGTGTTGTTGGGAAACTGGGGTCATTTCATGAGACGAAATGCAACCAGTTGATTTTTTTTTTTTTTTTTTTTTTTTTTGTCCGTCCTTGTGTATTCTGAATTCTTTTTTCGGAACTTTCGTTCGGGGGATGGCCCTGTGGGGGGGGGGGGTGGGGGGGGGTGGGGGGGGGATCTGAA
>JADBJO010028841.1:12500-19687 GCA_016801955.1 Conus betulinus | reverse complement strand
GGTGAAAAAAAAAAAAATGGAGTGAAAGAAAGGGGAAGTTGTGGAAGACCGGAAGAAAAAGAGAAAGGCGAAGAAAAGAAAAGAAACGGAAGACACTCGGGAAACAGAGGGAAAGAGACAACGAAGACAGAAAGAAGAAAAAAAAGGAAAGGGAAGGAATAAAAAAATGGAAGAAAGATGGACGTTCCGGGGTGGATTAAAACACAGACTTAAAAGGAAGGGAAACTATCAAAGAACAAAGGAGAGGAAAGAAAGAGAGAAAGAAAGAAAAGAAAGAAAGAAAGAATGAATGAATGAAAGAAAGAAAGAGAAAGAAAGAGAAAATCTCAGAGACAAAGAGAAAAGGAAAGCTGAGAAAAAAATTGGGAAAGGGGGGGGGGGGGGGGGGGGGGGGGGGGTACAGGTTACCGTAATATCTTTCTAAGGAAGACATAATGACAGTGAAGAGAGAGAGAGAGAGAGAGAGAGAGAGAGAGAGAGAGAGAGAGAGAGAGAGAGAGAGAGAGAGAGAGAGAGAGAGATTAAGTGTGTGCGTGCGTGCGTGCGTGTGTGTGTGGTGTGTGTGTGTGTGTGTGTGTGTGTGTGTGTGTGTGTGTGTGTGTGTGTGTGAGTGTGTTTGTGTGTGTGTGTGTGTGTGTGTGGGTGTGTGTGTGTGTGTGTGTGTGTGAGGGGGGGGGGGGGTGATGATTGGATGGCTGTTTTAACTAGACATGGGAGACCCCAAACAGCCGTCAGTTGATCCTTATTTGCCCCTGCCAAGTTTCACATGAGCTAAACACAAGCGTTTTCTAATCATACATAGTGGTTATCAAACAACTTACAGGTTCCATCTGGTACAATATGTATTCTCCCCCATTCTTGTCACTTTTGGTGAAAAACAGTTCGCCGTATTTCTGTAGTCATTAGTAAAGTTCTTCGAGTAGGTCAAATGCACTGGGTGATTGTTTTCCCTTCTTTCTCTCTTTTTTTTTCTTTTTCTTTCTGTCTTTCGTTTTGAAAGCTCATGAAGCAATTCTGTCAGGAAAAGTTTTTGACCCCAGGTTCCTGTTTAAAAATGACATTTTTTTTCGGGCGTCCAAAAGGTGTAGATCTCCACCTTAGAAAACTGAAATCCAACGGCAATGAACGATCTTGCTAGTTACGGCTGTGTACTAAGTATCTCTGCAGGAAAGAAACAAGGTACATCTCCATTCCTCTTCGCCCTGATTGGGGGCTGAGAATGCATTCTGGTTCGCAAAAAGTGGCCTGCTAGTTTGACGAACAAAACTCGGTGGGGTCTTCTTTCATCCTCTTGCTAAGGTTTCACATATAGCGGCATCCGAAACCTCAGAACGAATGCTGAAAATAGAACAGCGGTGTGAATGCCGGGAAAAAAAAAATGACCGACATCAAATAAGATGAATGGTGAAAGTGATAAAAATAAAAAAGAATTCGAGACTGTTGCGTTTCTATATGTCTGATCCTAAGCTGTATAAAGAAAATGGACTTCCAATCCTGTCAACCCTTCCAAGTTTAGCCGCAAAGTGAGACGACTGCAGGCGGAAATCTAAACAAGTCTTAAATAAATGTCAGCGAACCGCCAAGAGAAACGTGGACTAACGAGTCGCAAGACAAGACACGACGCGTTTCGACCTCTTAGGTCTTCAGGCAAGACACAGACAAATACCGCGTTCAGCGCCTGCCTGCTACCTTGCGCTGAAGAGATCTAACTCTAAGCTAGGTGAAAAGTTCGTTCATTTTCATTGTCCTATTTGTTTGTGTCTTGCCTGAAGAAGACCTAAGAGGTCGAAACGCGTCGTGTTTTTGTCTTGTGACTCGTTTGTCTATGTTCCTCCCGGCGGTTCGCTAACATTTATTTAAGATTTCCTTCTGAGTTTACAGCTGAGCAGCAGCATTTCCTGCCTGGCCTGTTTCCGTTGATCTGAAGAACAGAGGGGGCACTTCCTTTTCATCTCAGAGATCGTTTTGCCTAGAGGGGAAAAAACACAATGAAAACATGTGTAAATAAAGATATCAAAAATGATGATAAAAATGCCATGGTTCTTGCCAAGTTTTATACAGCAAGATACTACAACCTACTGCGATGATATATGCTTTTTGGACTTTTAACATAAACAAGAACATTCATTTTTATCAATGCTTGAAAACAGTGGGTACTTAGTTTGGACTCTTTGGAAAACTGTTATGCCAAGATATCAAGAACCTTGTTGCAATTCGTCGTCTGGCGACACACTTAAGTTCCACATCATGCTATGCTGAAGCATCTTTGAACTTATGATGCTTCAATGAATTCAAACATTAACTCTTTCCATAACTCTGTGTGTGTATCAATGTGAACAGTAGACTCAGATTGAGTGCTAAGTAAACAAAACTTGAACTGGTTACAATGTTTCTACTTTGAGCTGTATGAAATATCACAGTGCGGAGATGTTGTGATTGTCCTTCGCGGGCAAAGGTGACCACGACTTCAGCTACCACTGGGTGGTGGAGTGTGTACGGAAATGGCTGATCAGGCCGATCGCCGCATTGGATAGTCTGTGGCAGTGCGGACAGGGCAGACTTGGGGGTGAGCCACGTTGAAAGGTGGTGCTTGCTCTGTTTGAATGGCATTGACGTTTTTTGCCCCTGTGCCTCCACTCGCCTCGTTTCGTGGTCTCTCTCTTCGGATTTGACCATGGTGCCCAGGCATCACCAGTTTGAATACATCAGATCTATCACCGGCCATTCCCAGAGTGCAGGGTAAAATGAACGAAAAATGGTCACAGGGAGTTTCAGTATTTGAACATACTCTCTCTCTCTCTCTCTCTCTCCCTCTCTCCTCTCTCTCTCCGTTTCGTTTTTTTTGTCCTTCAGGAAGATAACCCTACTGTGCGTGTTGATTGATTGAGAGGACAGCGGTCAATATGACGCGAGTCTGTGATGACGGGGAGTTAAACGTTCCAAGAGAAGAAAGCAAATGTGAAATGTATTCACTGAAACTGAAAATGTTAAAATGTATTCACTGAAACTGAAAATGTAAAAACGTAGTCACTGAAACTTAAAAGGTAAAATGCATTCCCTGAAACTGCAACCAGGAAGAAAAACGGTGTGAACGGCCGAAGGTGACCTTTCCGAACCTGATCTGTGTACAGTGTCCATCAAGGCTCTTCAGCAAAACAACCAGCGCCTCTCACCCTTCGATCCCGCCCGCCTTTCATCACTCGCCCTCCCCCCCCCCCCCCCCCCACCTTATCCCAATCCCGTCCCCACTCGAGTCTACAGACCACCACCCCCTACACGTACACGTACACCCCACGGACCTCCTCCTCCCCCCCCCCCCCCCCTTCTTCCTTACATCTTTTCCGGCTCATGCTTCAAAGTCCGCGGCTCCATGGCGTTGTTTGCGCATGCGTCGTGACCGACAGTTGTGGTGAAGGTCACGGAAGGGGTGGGGTAGGGGAGGGAGGGAGGGAAGGGGTGAAAGACTAGAGAGACTGGAGGGCCACATCATGACCAGTTCAAGGAATGACGATGTTCTCTTTAGGGTCAGAGGAGCCACAGGCTGCACACTTCAATTAGGATGTGGCGCTAAACCACTATATAATCCATGTACACGTTTTGAGTCCTGCCATAAACTTGAACCAGCATTTCATGTCAAACTGATAAGTGATCAAAACAACAACAACTCCCCACCAATCATTTCCCTTGTCTTAAAAGGGATTTCCATCGATGACTTCACATGCCATTCAAACACACGACCTTCCCCATAGTTGGGAGTCACACGTTTGCAGACCTTTGTACTCACCCGTGACCCTACTTTGCGCCGCCGGGCGATCCCTCCCCCCCCCCCCCCCACCCCCACCACCAAATAGTTCCACCCCTTTGATTTCAATCTATCTGCTTGGATGACTAGATGGTCTTCGTCGTCTCGACGGAAAACAAACATCTGCATGGAACCACCTGGCTTGTACCTTGATGGCCATATGAAAGAAAACGAGGAGAATCAATTTTCAGAAACAAAAAAAAAAGAAAGAAAAAAGAAAAACAAACTAACAAAAAAAAAAAAAAAAAAAAAAAACCTAACTGCTCCAGGATATAAATACTCGACTCCTTACTGCAAGGCCTTGGCGCAATAATTTTTGATGTGCAGCCACCTGCTCGTGGCCTTCGGCTGTAGTTAGAGGTGTCGACACTGTGGCCAGCTCTAAGGTCATTAGTGTCGGCTTCTCTTCCCTCTAGAATAGACAATTAGGGGGGTCGGGGTGGCGACTATGGCATGAAATGTCCTCAGATCTTCTGATTCTCTTCCGTGATCAGAATGGCAGGTATCTTCATTATAGTCATCGCCGTCGTCGCCATTGTCGCGTTTGTATCAGCATTAACATCATCATCATCGTCATCGTCGTCGCCGTCGTCGTCGTTGTCGTCGTCATCATCATCGTCGTCGTCGTCGGCGTCGTCGGCGTCGGCGTCATCATCGTAATCATCATCATCATCATCATCATCATCGCAATGAGATTTCATAATAATATATTGTACAAATCAATCAATATTAATCCTTCAAAAAGTAGGTTAATATCAGAGTGTTTTGCCATTCCTAAGTTTTTTTTTTCATTCATTTATCTATTTATTTATTTATTTATTATTTACTTGTTTATTTAATGTGCATCATCATTATCATCATCGTCGTCCTCCTCCTCCTCCTCCTCCTCAACATGATGATGATGATGATTATCATTATCATTATTACTATTATTATTATCATTTAGTAGTAGTAGTAGTAGTAGTAGTGTGGTTGTTGTTGTTGTTGTTGTTGTTGTTGTTGCACTGATGTATTTGTATTCATATTTGTCCCACATAAATTCAGAGTTGTTGACAGACGAGCACCCCCAAGAGTGGAAGAAAAAACCCTCTTCTAGAGGATACCCTTGTCCACAGAATGAGGGAACACAAACCGTGCTCTAACATCTTCCAGAATGAGGAATTTTTACCACTACCTGATATCTCAGGTTCTGCTCCAATAGCTCATTGATTATGAGATTTTTTATTTCTCTCTTAAATGCCACGCTCAATATTCCACGGCGGACGGCGGGATTTCCAGTGATCTATAACACCCCAAGGTCTGGTTCGACATTTCACAAAGGGCTGGATTTTCAACTGCTCCTGTAATTCTAGGGTCTGGTTCTACGTTCTACAGACAGCGGGATTTTCACGACCCTCTTCTTTTAGTGCGCTGTAGACGAAATTTAAAAAAAAAATAGTCATTTGTTTTGATTTTAAACTTCTAATTTTTTTGTCCCCCGTTTGTTTGGCGGTCTTCTTATTAACAATTCTTTTAGAGATGTCTTGTATTGTCTAAGAGCGTATCGCGCCGGTCTTTTAGCTTGATTGGTAGAATTATCACAAATGTTAGAGAGAAGGGCACCCGAGTAGTAACCGACCAATCAGGCAACCACTAATTTACTGACCGACAAACCACTGAACATAGCTGACAGCTACTTCTTTGCTTCTTCGCTAGTACACTCTGTTAATTTGTTGCGTATTTTACTTATCGTAAACATTTCAATCCCTCCATCAAGGTAACCGCATTTCGTCTCCGGCAATAATGTGTGGAAACGACACCAACGAATGTCTGTATGTCTGGAGTTGTGAGTCATCCCATCAGGGATGGAGAACCTCCTCTTCTTCGAAGGATGGAATAAGATTGGACATACGTGCATGCTCTTTGCTTAATGCATGCGTTCACATGAACAGCACTATTTACAATATATACAACTGATTTATTCAGAATGGTTTAATTTTGATATGTACCGATAATATACAGCAAAATATATACACAGATAAATCGATAAAAAAAAACAACAAATAAATGAACAAAAATTGAAAACAAAATGACAGAAGTATGCCTGTTACAGATAACAAAATCTTGCAAAGTTGAAAACAAAACGATTTGGCAGCAACGCTGAACAGTTTTTGAAATCCTAAGGCCTAACACACGTATCTGCCGCTTACATTAAAAAAAAAACTATGTAAAAAGAAATGAAGTAATTTTCTTGAAAATAAAAACAGCAACAAAGAAGGAAACGTCCGAAAATGTAGTGTATTAAATTGGGTTCTATTACGTTGCAAAGCAATCATTCTATAACCGCTGTATGCACTTTACCATGTTTTTTGTGACATAACTTTCAGGATAATTTGAAGTGAGGTACACCATCCGTTCACTGTCAAAGTTGGACTGAAACAATGCTCAACTTTGTTTACACGTCAAAAATCAGGGAGGGCATCGTAGTATGTCAGTTATAATATACCACTCAATCGCCTTGCAATAACCACGTGAATGATTTTTGCACTTTGATACTAGTATGTGCAATTGTAATACGCTGTTGCATAATCGCCATGCAATAACCATGCGAATGATTTT
Source organism: Conus betulinus (assembly GCA_016801955.1). Taxonomy (NCBI): domain Eukaryota; kingdom Metazoa; phylum Mollusca; class Gastropoda; order Neogastropoda; family Conidae; genus Conus; species Conus betulinus. The sequence goes on along the minus strand of JADBJO010028841.1, from coordinate 13,287 downwards.
TGCACGTTGATACTAGATCTGCAATTGTAATATGCTGTTGCATAATCGCCATGCAATAACCATGCGAATGATTTTTTGTACTTTGATACTAATACGAGCAATTATAATATGCCGTTGTACACACATCACGCAATAACCATGTGATTGTTTTTTTTTTAGTATGTTGGCCCTAGAATGTACAAATACCATGCGCTTTTTACACACTCATCATGCAATAACCATGTGAATTATTTTTGTATGTAAGTACTAGTCTGTGCAATTATGGTGTGCTGTTAGACGATCATTTCGCAATAGCCGTCAGAATTAGTGTGTGTGTGTGTGTGTGTGTGTGTGTGTGTGTGTGTGTGTGTGTGTGTGTGTGGTGTTTTGGCGCCAACGTTGATACAAAATATTACAGACCGAGTGAATGACCTCTTCTAATCATGCAGATTCATCCAAACCGGTCTAGCTGCAGATCATACCCAAGCTGTAAACTGTGAGGGGTTGACAGGGTGCCAGGCAGTGACACAAGATCTAGCCGCTCAAAGAGGCTGAAAAATTCCAGAACGACTGGCATCGATCGAGTTCAGCTTCTCGCGCTCCGAATGAGCTGGAGAGGTTTGGAATGCCCCTCGGACCGAACGCAGGACGTGGGATCAAAAGAATAACACGCCGCCAGACACCTGCGCTAGACTGGTGTGTGGTATGGATGTACGTGAATGTCCGTCCATCACATGGCTAGCTACGGACTCAGTAAAGTGGGGGTTATGGCTTCTCCCGATCCCGATGTCGGCGCCATTTGCCTTGC
>JADBJO010028841.1:0-2500 GCA_016801955.1 Conus betulinus | reverse complement strand
AGAGAGAGAGAGAGGACAGCACAGAGAAAGACATAGCAATAGAAGCTGAGTAGTAGACAGTTACGTAGACGTTACTGAAAATGCTGTAGGCTGCTCCTAAATAGATGAAAACAACACATCAACAACAACAGAAAAAAAAGGTTACACGCGGCAAGCATTCCTGATGACGTCTCCATGTGACAGTGATGACTGGGGCAGGCAAGTCAACTGGATGTCACACTGAGCACGAACGCATGCACGCACTCAGCTCAGCATTCACTCCGTGCACACCCAGTCTCTCCAAACAACCGGAAGGCGCACTAACGATGACTCTTCTTCTCCCCCTCCTCCGGTGTTAAGATTTAAAGACACTCTGTGTCTGAGGGCTCGCGCGTCGCGTTGGAGGGTGAAGACCAAACCTAATCCTATCCATCTTCCTTTCGCTTGACACGACTCCAGAATCCCTGGACTTTTTTTTTTTCTGGTTTTAAATGGTATTTTCTTTCAAACATGTCGCAATGCTGGAAGACAGCTAGAAACAAGGGGAAAAAAAAAAAGTTGAGGTCGAATGGGAAAGGAGGATGTATATCAGGGGGATGAAGGAAAGGAGACGGAAAACCAATCAGTGAGTGAATATCAGTGTGTGCTATACACCCATGTAGATACAACCTCAGTAAAGGTGCGGGCCGTACTGAACACAGAGCAACAACGATGATAAAGATGACAGAAGCGCTCAAAGGGCAAACGAACCCATAGACATACAATCACCAGAAGGGGAGCTGGGATTTAAAGCGTTTTGTCAGGGAAGGCACTGGTGAAAATATTGATATCAGGCTAATCTTTCCATCCCAACACGATCATTGTTGTATTTTTAAGATGAGAGGGAATCTCTTCCAGTTCTGGTCGTCTGCAAATTTCTGAACGCTTGTACACAACGGTTGTATCAGCGACATCTAATTATTAAAAAAAAGTGGTATTTGATACTTTAACTGTCGGGTGAGACACAGAGATGCTTTTCGAGCCGTAACAATCCCATCCTACGCGTGACGTTAGCACATGATCCTCTGCTCCTTTTGACGTGTGTTGTAAATAATCCGGCCTCTCGCTGAAGGTAGTCTGATGTAAGCCGCGAACCGCAGTCACTGGAAATGGCAGAAGAAACCGAACTCTGCACATGATTACACAAGGAAATAGAATACTGTAAGGTCACTCCGGAGAACGCACACCTCTGTCGCATTTACTTCATTTGTTTCTTATTTCGCCGAGGAAAGTAATAGTAAGAATGAACTGCAAGATTTACGTCCTTCTTGTTGTTGTTGTTGTTGTTGTTGTTGTTGTTGTTGTGTTGTTTGTTACTTTGTTGTGTTGTCGCTGTTGTGTTTTTTTGTGTGTGTGTGTGTTTGTTTGTTTTTTTTTTTGGGGGGGGGGTTCCTTTTTTTTTTTTTGTGTTATTTGTTTGTTTCAATGAGGATATCAAAAATACAAAATTTCAACGTGTATATCAGTAGCAAGTGGTAATGTCTTGTGTTAATGCACTATCTCGTGGACATTTATGAATTCGTGAATACTAACTTCACGTTCTGTGTGTCGGTTGAACTGCTAAAACGTGCTATAGATATGCCCTTTGATCTCGATCGATATATCGGATCACCAGGATTTAGTGGATCCGTCATTAGGAGAGAGTCCATCTGCCCACCAAATCTGATCAAACTGGACTCAGCGTGTGATTTTCTTTTAATCGTAATTTTTGCTGATAGACAAGGAGAGAAACAAAACAAAATCACCTTGCTAGTGGAGGTATGTAACCAGAAAAACTAAGTAGTTAATAGAGAAACCAAATAATGAACGGAGAAACTGGTTTATGAACAGAAAAAAAACTGAGCAATGAGCAAAACAAACAAACAAAACAAACAAAAATCCCTAATACATTTACCGCGAAACTATGTAATGGCTGGCAAAAGTAAAGAACCAAAATGAGAAATCAAGTAACGAACTGAGACATTCAGAACCGAACTGAGACAATACGTACGTAATGACCTCATCAGCTAAGTCACGAACCGAGGCGCCGAGAAATGAACGGAGGGGAAAACTAGGTAATGGAGTAAGAAACTAAGCAATGAACTGAGAAACTGAGTAATCATCTGAGAAAGTAGGTAACAAAGTGAGACAAAGTAACCGAGAAATTGCATATCTGCATAAGAAATAAAGCAAATCGGTTGAGTGCATAAATTTCTTGTTCAGGCAGTCAGCCATATACTTCTTTCGTTCTTCTTTCTTTCTTTCTTTCTTTCTTTCTTTTTTTTTCTTTCTTTCTTTCTGCAACTTTTTTTCTGGATAATTGGAAGTAACCTGGGAAATTAAAACCCCCCATGCATGACGCAACCTTCAATGACCGAACGTGTTCGTACCGCCGCTGCACATTATTGCAGCAATTTAGCATCCTTGGTGCCACATCAGCCCGCATCAGCCCAGATTTCGCTGCCAGAACTAGGCAGGAAAGGTCCACCTCTGGCTGTGGCTC
>JADBJO010028840.1:0-19688 GCA_016801955.1 Conus betulinus | reverse complement strand
TTTACAGTGGCTTGGTATACAATATTGCTGTGGAGGCATTTATTGTTTAGAGGGCACTGTTGTTTCTTGGTACCAGTTGCAAGATTTCCTTTCTTCTTATATTTAACAAGCACAACATCAAATTATCATACTCATGTATGCCGAATCTAAAAAACATCATTGATTCAACCAACAAAACGAAAAGCAGTGCAGAGACAAACGAGGGTGAAGAAAGGAAATCTTGTCGTTTTGTCTCCTCCTTTGTGAACAGGAACCGAAAGGCCCCTTTTCCATAAATCTGGATATTGACCAGTTTTTGAAATTAAATTCAAAATGTTTTTCCATGTGGGTAGCAATTCTGAAATCCCAGTTTTTAAAAATCCATTCCTTATCCCGTCTATTCCAGGAGATTTGTTCTTTTTAAATTCTTGATTACTTTTAGGATTTCTATATTTGATATCTCATAATCTACATGACCGTCACTCATAGCTGATTTCATATTTTTAATCTCTTGATTCTCCTCTATTACTACTTCTTTATTTTCTATTTCAACTTCTTTTCCTTTTTTTTTCTTGCTTCTGACATTCATTTATTCTGACTGGTTTTAAATGCGTACATTAAAAAAAAAGAAAAAAAAAAACATTACAGCATCACAGAGTGTGTGTGTGTGTGTGTGTGTGTGTGTGTGTGTGTGTGTGTGTGTGTGTGTGTGTGTGCTTGCGTGCGTGCGTGCGTGTGTGCGTGCGTGCGTGCATGTGTGTGTGTGTGCGCGTACGTGCGTGCGTGCGCGTGTGCGTATGTGTGTGTGTGTGTGTGTGTGTGTGTGTGTGTGTGTGTGTGTGTGAGAGAGAGAGAGAGGAGAGAGAGAGAGAGAGAGAGAGAGAGAGAGAGAGAGAGAGAGAGAGAGATCGTGTGTGTGCGTGAGTGTGAGTGTGTGTGTGTGTGTGTGTGTGAGAGAGAGAGAGAGAGAGAGAGAGAGAGAGAGAGAGAGAGAGAGAGAGAGAGAGTAATAAAAAAAGAAACTTTTGAGAGATCAGAGGTAAGAACCGAATTTTTCCGCCAGGTAAAAAAAAAAATCCTATCTTTGGCGAAAGTCCACAGGGCAAAAAATCCACTCGGCGAAAATTCATGTCTCCAATCACCTTTACTTTCCTTCAGGTCCCGCCACCAACTTCAAAGGGCAGTTAAGACCGACCCCACAGACCCTGACTGATCAGCACAATCCTTGTACTTAACAGCTCCCATACATCACACTGGAAAAAAAACAAAAAAAAAAACACAAAAAACAAAACAGCTCACTGAACAGTTGACAACCAACAACGAAATCAGAAAACAAACGCCTTCTACACAAGCTCAGGCAGAAATGTTACGATAAGTGAAGACTTGATCTTTTTTAAGTTTTTTTTTTTTTCCCCACCACTTTCCCCCGCCTTTTTTGTTGCTGTTGTTTTTTTTTTTTGTTTTTTTTTTTGCTTTTTGTTCTGATTTTTTTTTTTTTTTTTTTTTTTTTTGCGGTCTCTTTTCTTTTCCTCTTTTTTGTTACAACACCTAAACGCCTATCATCTATCATGCTTACACACAAACGCCTGCTTACGCACGCGTTCCACACTTTCATTCATGCCCAGTTCCAAGTGTTTTTTGATTTTTCTATCATTGGACAATGCTTCTTTTTCATTTAATGTATACTATGGTACAATGATGTCTGGGTTTTTCAGTGCACTAGTGTATGTTGTAATGAGTTTGCTTGCTTGGATCTTTCATTCTCACTTTTTTTTCCGCATCACAAATAGTTTTTTTTTAAAACAATGCAATACAATACAATTAGTACAAACAATGCAATGCAGTACAAAGCAATCAAATACAGCACAGCGTAATAAAGTATGATATGACACAATACAACGTAGAACACATATACTTGTAGAATTAAAAACACCATAAGTGTGTTTGCATTATACAATATAGGACAGCTACAAATGTAGATATTTGTGTGTGTGTGTGTGTGTGTGTGTGTGTGTGTGTGTGCAGTCGATACCAATGAGGTTAGACTCCACCCATCTCCCCCCCCCCCCCCCCCCCTCCTCCTCCAGCAGATGATCCGTACATCCCCACACAGTAGTCCATGTACTGAAAGGCGAGGGGAAAAAAAAAAAGGCAAGCGCGCTACAGGGAGTGCACACACCGAGAAAGGGAGAAAAGAATAGGGAGGATTGGGGAAGGGGAAGGGGAAGGTGGGTAGGGGCGGAAGGGGGGGGGGGGGGCGAGAATTTTAAGTAGTCTCACGAGTAGCCTCTTCCCCTACAAAGATGCCCCTATTGAGAAAAAAAAAGGGGTCTACAAGGAAGTCATGAGGAAAGACCAAAAGCAAGACAACAAAAGCATCAATGTGTGCGTTCGCGGCGGGGATGTGTAAATGAGCTAACGTAAGTGCTAGTGCGCCCGCAGAGTGTGGGAGGGGGTGAGGCTATGAATGAATCTCCCTACAACTGGTTAAACTAATTTTTATTGACTGATGTCATTTGAATATAAATCTGTTACGTAGTGACATATGTGCTTCGAATATTGTACAGATGGACATCGAAACATTCGTTTTTTTGAAAATGCTCACACACATTTTTCCAATCAATATTATGTGATTAAGTTTATTTAGTGTTGTTTTTTTTCTAATGTTCCGGTCAGTAATACCAAATATCACTTTTAAGACGTCGAACTTCACATGAACGTCAAGATTAATAAGAACATAATTCTCAACCTTTCTCCAAAATGCTAAGACAGTAGGGCACTCAAAGAAAAATGTTCGATCACGTCAACAATATCTCTACAATATGAACATTTGTTGTCATCTCTGACTTTCATCTTATACAGCATGATGTTAGTCGGATAAAATATTATGCAAAATTTCCACTGTAAAAGACGAAGCCTTGTTTCTTTTGTTGCACGTGTAGCGACATTCCATATTTGTGGTGTGATGTCAAAGTCAAATGCTCTCTTCCAAAAAACTACCGCACAAGGCTGACTATATCTATTATACTAGTAGTTTTTTCGAAACTCTCTAACGGTTGACAAACGTTTGCCACAAACACAGGAGAGTTGAGGAGGTGAGCACTATTATTAGACAACTGTAGACCCAAATAATGCTGAACACGCATAAAAGTGTTTATAGCACTGCAAACAACATTATATTCTAAGATACGACAGGTGAAATTTCCACTACATCGATTATTTCATCAAAAGATTTCAGCGCATAGTTGTTTGTCAACATATCGCCTACGCTTAGTATGTTTTTATTAATCCAGTGTTTAAAAAACAAGACGTTTCCTTGATACTTTATCGCACTGTTGTTGTTCCAAATCACATGAGACACAGGCAACTCTAAATGGTTTTTGCTCTTTAACCAAGCACGTAAAACCAAGTTCCAAAAATGACTTGATAAGTTCAAATCCCTTAAATTTGTGTACATTTTACTGTTGCATAAAAGCATACACACTTTTCTCCAAACGCAGAAAATATTTCTGGGCTACTAGCCACCATTTGTATTATTTTTGTGGCGTTATCTGTGTCGCTGTTTGAGCTTAGTTTGACAGCCCATTGTAGCAAACATGCAGTTTGAAATTCTTTTAATCTATCATTTTAATCCCTCCCTTTTCTGTTTGGGTACACAGTACAATTCTTTTAACTTTTTCAAAAGCTTTTTTGTTGCAGTCTTTTTTCCTCCACAAAAATCTATATAGTAATCTATTCACTTCATCAATTACGTGATCCGGTACCACTATTACTTGCATAATGTGTAGACCCACTGTGAGATCAAAAAAGTTTTTACAATACTCACCTTTCCCATGATACTCAAATTTCTTTTTTCCCACATTGCAATCAGACGTCTACAGTTGTCAATTCTACCCGTCCAGTTCTCTTTTAGTTCAGATGCACAAATACTATTGCTGAAATACACACCCAGAATTTTTATTTTATTTTTTAAATGTAAAACCCTGAAGATTGTGTCCACCGCTTATTTTACTTCCTAGCCACATTGCTTCAGATTTATTTCTGTTTATTGTCAGACCTGATATAAAAGAAAAAACTGTCAAATATATCAAGGGCTAATCGCATATCGTCTTCGTCAGCTAAAAACAATGTGATGTCATCAGCGTACAAGGCTATTAATAATGTACAAATACCGTCAGCTTTACTCTACACTTAAACTTAATGCCCTTAATCTCAGAAGATTGCCGTAGTTTGATTGCCAACAGTTCAAGGGCTAGAACAAAGGGTAATGGAGAGAATGGGCAACCTTGCCTGATTCCCGATTCCACATTAAAAGGCTCGGAAATCCACCCGCAGTAGTTCATACTGCTTACAGAGTTGGTTGTCAATATGATACCCAATTAATGAAGCGCTCCCCGAAACCATACAATTTAAAGGAATTTAACATGAATTCTTTGGAAATACAATCAAAAGCGTGAAAATAATCGATAGTTAATAGTAAGCCTGGTCTGTTGTCTTGACGCAGCTGATCTGTGACATCATCAATCAAACGAAGCAATGTAGATACTCGTCTTCCCTTTACATATCCAACCTGATCATCGCATATCAGATTATCTATTATCTATGACACTGCCTAATCGCCGTGCCAGACTTTTAGCTAGGAGTTTATAGTCCACATTAGTTAAAGATATTGGTCGCCAGTTATTTGGATCATTCCTTGATAAACTTTTTCCTTTATGTATAAGTGTTATAACGGCCTTACGCTGAGAAGAGGACATGCTACCTGTTTCAAATGCAGCGTTAAAAGACGCCATTACATACTTACTGATACGACTCCAGAACACTTTGTAGAACTCGGCTGTTAGTCCATCACTGCCAGGACTAGAACCATTTTTCATTTCTTTCAGAGCACTTCTAATGTCTTGCTCTAAAAGATTGCTGTCACAATATTCTCTATCGTTATTAGATAAAGAAGGTACAACACACACCACGCAAGAAGCATGCGTTCTTTGTAACATATTATCACTATTTATCTTTTTCTTATAAAATTCTTAAAATAATCCCTCTGTGCAGCTAGAATGTTTTTTCTGTCCCGTAACCTCAACCCCATCTGCATTTTTTTACTTTTCATAATTTTCGAGTTAGCACGGGCTTTCTCTAAACCAAGAAAAAATTTAGTGTTTTTTTTCGCCCTGCTCTATCCACTGGGCACGGGCACGTACCTGTGCCGCACGGGTTTTGTTTCTTTCTTCTAATTCTAACTGAAGTTTCACGTGCTCTCTTTTCCGCAGTGTTTCACTGCAATCTGGGTCAATGCTGAGAGCAGTATCTAATGTGTTCAAATCAGCGTAAAGGTGTGCTATTTTATTTCTAGTTGACAATGCTTTCTCTTTTGAAAACTTGATGGTACATTCTTTGATTTTAACTTTTAATAATTTCCCAAGTTACCTGATCGTCTTCTTCAGGGTCCTTTTCAAAATGGTCTAAAAAGTTGTTCAAATAATTAACATAGTTTATATCAGAAAGTAACGAGCTATTAGATTTCCAGTACCCTTGACCATATTCAGTATCTACAAACTTAACAGACATGAAGCCTCCTCTGTGATCGGAGAAAGACACACTCTGAATAGTACTTTGCACTACTTTTTCAAAGATGGATGAGTTGGTCAACATGTAATCTATTCTTCTAGCAATAAATGGGTTTCTTTTTGACCAGCTAAATTCCTTCTCTTCATTATGAAATAATCTCCATGTATCGTGTAAATCACACTCACTGAGCATCCTATTGAATCTCTGTACAATACGCTGATCATGATATTCACCACTTATTACATCATACTCATTATCTAGGACAACGTTAAAATCACCACACACGACAATATTACTGACATTCACATTTTTAATAACATCCTCTAGTTTATCAAAAAAATACATGTTTTTCTCGTAGAATATTTGGGGCATAAACATTTACCACAATCAACTGCTTGTCCCCTGAAACCACTTTCAAGGCCAAAATTCTTTCAGATGCATACACAAGCTCAGTCTCCACCGGCAAGCCTTTTTTAATTAATATAACCAACCCACCGCTGTGTGTACTTTTGTCAGTAAAAATCAGCTTCCCACCCCATCTTTTTGCCATTTTTCATTCACATTTTCAGTGATATATGTTTCTTGTAAACAGATCACGTCATACCCACTATTTTTCAAAAAACTATAAAACATATTCTTTTGTTTTTTTAGATCTTATCCCTCTCACATTCAGAGAAAAGACATTAAGAGAAGATAAAGCCATTTTAGGGAGGTAATCAAAAAGGAAAGTCCAGGAGATGCGCCAAAAACCGTTCAAACATCCATTGTCCATGCCCGCCCCATGTCACTGTCTGTCTGTGACTGAACGAGCAGTGGAAAGCTTGGCAGTTTTTTTCACGTTTGTCGGAATGACTAGGGGAATCCCTGTCTGTTGAGCGTGGTCGTTTCGGAGTTTGCGATCGAGAACGTGTTGCAAAAAATCAGTTTAGACTGACGTGTCAAAACCGGATCTTTTCCTTATATCCACGTCTTTTCCCTTATTTTCCCTTCCCTCCCTCTTGGATGCTCTACCACTCTTCTTTTTTCCCTGTTCCCCATGACGGACTGAATTAAAGTCTGACTGACAGTCCTCCACCACATCGGTCTTTCCTTCTGTCTCACTCTTTTTCAAGAGCGAGGCTTCGAAGTCGACAGCCGATTTTTTCTTCGTGTGTTACCGTTCAGCTTTTTTCCTGCGCCGCTTCTATTTGGATTATTTATGTGGGATAGTTTTTGGTGATAAAGATTTGCTGAGTTTCTGTGTGTCTTGGCTGGACGGATTTTCGCTATTTTTGTGGTATTTTTATTTATTTTCTTTTTCAACACTGAATCTTGTTTTGTTTGTTTTTTCAAAAATGGCGGATTCTCACGTTGAACCCGTGTTCTTGTTGAAGAGAGACTTACCACTCTCTTTTGAAAATGAACACGAGCGATCTTTTCAAGCGCTAGACATTTGTATAGCCGCCGAAAGAATCAGTGGTAGAGAAAGTATGGTGGGTGCTCAAGAAATTCGGGGACTGTGGAGACTTTACCCATCGACGAGGGCCGCACGCAGCAAGTTGCTAATTGAGGGTTTGTCACTCGGTGGTGTTGTGCTTCGTTTGTATGACAAAACTCCTTTCGTATTCAGAGGACAGGATGATACTGAACATTCCGCTACCAAGGTGTGGATTTCTAACATCCCTCTCTCTTGCGATGGGGCGGGCATCGAGTCAGCTCTTGTCAGGCTGGGAGCTGTCTTACGCTCTCCCTTGATTTCTGGAGAAAAATGAGGAATAGAGACGGAAAATTGACATGATTCTACACTGGAAGGCGATTATTTTTCATAGACATCCCAGACAAACCGCTCGATAGATCTGTGAAGGTTGGGGGATTTATGGCGATGCTGTATCACAAGGAACAGCCCAAAAGAGATACTAGGGTAACAAAGTGCAATCGTTGCCTGAAACTGGGTCACTGGGCCAGGGAGTGTCCGGAAACTGTGGTTACCTGCAGAGCCTGTCGCCTACCTGGTCATCGGCAAGGGGATCCCGTCTGTGAGATTCCGAAAGCGAGTGAGGAACCGACAGTGATGTCCGTGTGGGACCCTCTGCCACCGGTTACAAGGTTTGGACACACATCTGACACTGACTCACCCCTTTCTGACAATGACACTGACCGTGGTGCGACTGACGACGAGAAAGATACAACTTCTTTTCCTATTAGTTTTTCAATTTGTGTCATCCATTTTTTTGATTGGTAAGTGTTATGTGTGTTCTTGAGATTCCATGGTTTGTGTGTGTGTGTGTGTGTGTGTGTGTGTGTGTGTGTGTGTGCGTGCGTGCATGTGTGTGTGTGTGTGTGTGTGTGTGTGTGTGTGCGTGTGTGCGTGCGTGCGCGTGCATGCGTGCGTGCGTGCGTGTGTGCCTCTGTTTCTATATATATATATATATATATATATATATATATATATATATATATATATATATATATCAAAAATACCACTAAAATGCCTAATAAAATTTGTACAGTGCTCAACCCCTTGGGGAGCAACATCTATTAAAAATAGGATGGTAAAAGGAAGTTTTAAAATCAACAGGTCTGTTTCGAGCGCTCGCTCTCCTCAGGATCCTGAGGAGAGCGAGCGCTCGAAACACACCTGTTGATTTTAAAACTTCCTTTTACCATCCTATTTTATATATATATATATAAGAATTAATTCCTACTTACGGCGACTACATTGAAAAGTGACCTTATAGAGACCTGGGTTATATTCAACATCCTTGGGCAGGGGAGGCTGAAAGCTGATAACTGCCATCCTTTAGCATTGCTATGCTTATGCTAACAAGGACATTAATTGGTTTTTAGTAAAAAAACAGATATAGCTTTTTTGCCCGGTCGCCTTAAGGATTTTAATATTTGGTCAGACTTAGGGCGACTTAAGATTTGACAGGTGTGTTAAGGCGACATTGTATAAGTTACCACTTAGGAAGACATATATTGTGTTTGTGTTCACATTGTATAAGTCACCACTTTGGTAGACACATATATATATATGTGTGTGTGTGTGTGTGTGTGTGTGTGTGTGTGTGTGTGTGTGTGTGAAAGAAAGGGGGGAAAAGAGATGGGAGAGAGAGAAGGGTAATGTTTTTAGAGGATGCATAGGTTTTCATAATGGGTTAGGGTTGAGTCAGGGTTAGGGTTAAGGATTAAGATTAGGGTTGCGTTAGGGTTAGGGTTGTAAAGTTGTAAATGTGTGTGCTTTGTATAGGTAGTGTGGATGGGTGAGCGGAGCCCATCCAAAGGAGATTAACACTGTAAAAGGGAAATATATATTTTAACCTCTGCCAGGAGGTTATGGTTAGGTAAGGTTAGGGGGTAAGATTAGATAAGGTTAGGTTAGGGTTAGGGTTGTAAATGTGTGCTTTGTATGAGTAGGGAGGTTGGGTGAAGGATAGGGTCAGGGTTAGGGTTAGATAGGGTTAAGTGTAGGTTCAGGTTAGGGATAGGGTAAAGGTGTGTGAATGTGTGTGCTTTGTATTGGAAGGGATGTTGGGTGAGGGGAATGCAGCCAAAGGAGGTTAACACTGTAAAAGGGAAATATATTTTAACCTCTGCCAAGGAGGTTAGGGTTAGGATTAGGATTAGGGTCAGGATTAGGGATGGGGTAGGGTTAGGGTTGTAAAGTTGTAAATGTGTGTGCTTTATATAGGTTAGGGTTAAGATAAGGGTTGGGGTTAGGGTTGGGGTAGGGTTAGGTTTGTAAAGTTGTAAATGTGTGTGCTTTGTATAGGTAGGGTGGTTGGGTGAGGGGAGCCCAGCCAAAGGAGGTTAACACTGTAAAAGGGAATATGATACATTTTAACTCTGCCAAGGGGGTTAGGGTTAGAGTAGGGTTAGGGGAAGGATTAGTTTAGGGTTAGAGTTGTATATGTGTAAATGTGTGTGCTTTGTATGGGTAGGGAGGTTGGGTAAAGGTTAGGGTATAGGGTAGGGTAGGGTTAGGGTTGGGTAGGGTTAAGAGTAGGGTTAGATTAGGGATAGGGTTATAAAGGTGTAAATGTGTGTGCTTTGTATGAGTAGGGAGGGTTAGGGTGAGGGTTAGGGTTAGATAGGGTTAGGAGTAGGGTTAGGTTAGGGATAGGGTTGTTAAAGTGTAAATGTGTGTGCTTTGTATGAGTAGGGAGGTTAGGGTTACGGTTAGATAAGGTTAGGAATAGGGTTAGGTTAGGGATAGGGTTGTAAAAGTGTAAATGTGTGTGTTTGTATGAGTAGGGAGGTTGGGTGAGGGGAGCCCAGCCAAAGGAGCTTAACACTGTAAAAGTAATCAAGCAACTGGTTGAGTGACTAAGACTTTCTTTCCATAGCAGTGTGCATCAAAACTAAAAGGCCACATTTAGACCTCTAGTCCATTTTGAAATGCCATAACCCATTTGTGGATAGCATGCTTTTGGAGCGTGAAGTTGTGCATAGCTCAGCTGTATTGTTGTCAGCTTGAATAAAACAGAGAAAAAGAGGGAAACCTTAAGACATTCCCCTTAGTTCTATGTACAGTGAATATCAACCTTAAGGGTACCAAATGTCAACCTAAGTGAGAAGTAATACAAATACATATATCAACCTTAAGGGTACCAAATGTCAACCTAAGTGGGAGGTAATACAAATACATATATACATTTTTTTCTCTCTTCTTTAAAATGCTACCTTGGCAGAGGTCTGAGCTCTCCGATTTTATACTTCCAGTTCTTAAGAACAGAGAGTACTTTAAAACAGACTGAGGAAATGCTGTCTGTCTGTACTCTGTCTGGTATAGTCTGTCCAGAAAATTATGTTTACGTGCTCCAGACAAAACTAGTGTGTCAATCTTTCTTGAAACTTGTAATTTTATGTTTCTTATGGGTCAAGGATGATGACCGGTGTCTTATTTGAGCTATTTAGCAATAATTCGGGTGGAAATGGCAAAAAAAAAAGGCTTTCGTCCCTGCAGTGCACTTTCAAATTATATTGGTTACATGGTTACATTCAACATGCTGCTGGTAGCCTGGCGTGCAAGTTCAGTGGTAAGAACGCCCATCCAGTGATGCAAACAAGGGTTTGACGCCGATGTACCGCTTTGACGCCGCTTTTTTAATGTTTATTTTTGTAGTGGGAAGTCGACATATGTACAACTGGGAATAAGTTTATTGCCTTGCATCTTGTTCTAGTTTAAGGTGTGTATACGTTATAACTTATTCAACAGGTTGTATATGTTTCAGTGCAATGTTTTCATGGTTTTTTTTTTTTTCTGTGATGTCACACAACCAAGCTTGAAGTGTGAAGTTTGACACGACTGGCATGCAAACAGACTGAGACTGATACACACACATACACTTCTTGAAAGCCATACTCACATATAGAACACAGACAGACAGACAGACAGAACGACAGACACACACACATACATGCCCACATGTTCAGGCATAGGAGAGAGAGAGAGAGAGAGAGGGGGGGGGGGGGGATGGGGGGGGGGGTGGGGTTGAGTGTGGAGTTCAAGCGTGCTACAGGAATTTGGATGGAGGCAGACAGACTTCTTCTTCTTACACTGGCTAGCAACTCCTGCGGTCACCCCTAATCTAAGCATGCAACTATAAGTCAATACACAACACACCTACCTAGCCTTGGGGGTGTTTTTTGTATGTATGGCTGTTTTGTTTTGTTTTTTATCTCACCTTAAAGGTAGCCATACTCCATCTTCAGGGAACTGGGAGAAAATTAGGAAAAAAGACAGGATGTAGAGCACAAGAGGCAGAAATAAGAAATCTTGAAGAGAAAAAGAGAGCATGACAGGAAAGAGGAACCCCTAACTACCCAACCACAGTGAACGTGATAGTTCCTGTGGTTCCAGAAACAGGAGGGGCCCTTAATTTCACATTCCGCAGTGCCCCACTGCAGGAGAGGCAGAAAGACAAAACTGTGACAAACATTCTGAAACAAACCATATCAAACGCTGCCTTTTCATTTTGAAAGTGATTTAATAAAGTGATTAATACCGTAGTGGCGATCACAAGAAGCAACTTCCAGCAAAATCAAATGAACCAACAAAACCAACTGTGTTGCTAAGCAGTCGCAAAGCCCTATTTCTATTATGCACATCAATATCCTTGACCATAAGCATAACTTCATAAGTCAAAGTGTCCACACACAAAATTTGAGCTGAGTCCAACAGTTCCACTATTGTATTGTGGAAAAACAACACACAACAACAAGAAAATGGTATTTAGAGCCCTCTAAATACCCCCAATCCCACCCCCCCCCCAAAACTATCTTCCTGACCTCGACCTTGTCAACAGGGGGTATTTTGAAAAAGAACAACTAGACATTCTATGTGCAAGAGTTGGGAGCCGGTGGATGATTCCTCCATTGATGAAGGAGATCCATGCAAGTCAAACATTTCACCGGCCAGTCAAAACTGACCAAAAGTGAACAAAGACATTCAAACACAGCCAATTAATGAGGAAGAAGACACAACAATCAAACCTATGTCACAAAAGAGGCAGACATACTTGGAGCAAGGTGCATCCCAAAGAAAAAAAATTGCATGAAAAAAAAACCTTCTCAAGCCCCCCAAACACATCAACACCCCACGCCTCTGGAATTGAAAATTCCATGGATGCATTCAGGCTGTTAAAGATACATAAAATGGCCATACATAGAGACAAACAACACTACCAACTAAATAATATGAATCACTCATGTGGTTTATAGCACCATCGACCACTATTGACAACACTACCAAGTAAACAATCACTCATATCATGGTTTATAGCACCACCGACCATTATGGGCCACATCAGAGTTGACACCTTGTCAGCTAAGTAAACAAGTGTACATCACGGCTGCCATGCGAGTTGGGTCGCATGATTTTAATTAAGGGGAGAGTATATAGAGCCTAAAGTTAACATGAGAGCGTTCGTCTTGAACCTGTATTCAAGACGTGTTTAGCGGCGGAAGGCCAGGCATAGAGTAGCGAGTTCCTCTCTGGAGAGGTAAGCTCGGGCTCTCCGATTGACTTGTGGTGTGCAGAGGCCGAGAGCGAGTTGAGAAGTGCAGTCGGTGCACTGAGCGCTCCTGATCGCACCCCGGGTGGGGTTTGACAGTACTCAGGTTTGCTGGTTGGCACCAGGTAAGTGTTCAGTTGTAAGGGGTTGACAGGGACTATAGGTGTAAAGGGTCGCTTTAAATGTAACACCTGGAGAGGTATTTACACGGAATTTCCCTGTTTCACAGTTCTCCCTTTATTCAGCTACCCGATTACTGAGGGCATCCCGGACTGCCTTGGCTGGGGCCTAGCGATGGGAACTGGAGTGGGTGTTCGGAAGTAAGCAGTCTAGTGTGAGAGGTCGTCGCAACTAAGCCCTTGGGTCGAGGAGTTGGCGGAGGGGACCACGAGTCTCTGTGGGATGGAAGCCCGCCTCACTACCCCAGGCATGGGTAGGACGATGAATTGAGGGCCAGGTGTAAAGAAAGCCCGATAACGCAGGAATGATACTGATCCTTGCGTGGTTGTGTGCCATGGACTGGTACTTAAAGAGTGCTAGGGTGTGCCCGTGACTGGTCTCTGTTAGTTCACTTGTTTTTATGTGTCTTTTATGTAAATGGAAATGTTGGCTCTATGCTGAGTGGATGATACAAATTTAAATTAGTAGCTGAAGAGTTATTTCCGGCATTCTTAATTTCTGTTGAGTAAATTTAATAAATTGTAACTCCCTATGGGAGGGGAACTGGGAAATTGAAATTTTTTGTTGTGCACCTTTGGTTGAGTGGAGAGATAGTGGGTGTGCACAGAGTAAGCCTTGTTGTGTGTGTATGGAGTTTGACCACATGTGACAGTGTTTATTCTTCTTCTTCTGTGTACACAGGCTGTCAACTCCTGCGGTCACCCCCAATCTAAGCATACAGTCAATACACAACCTACCTACCTAGTCTGGGGGTGGAATTTTGTGTGTATGGCTGTTTTGTATCCCACCTTAAAGGTAGCCATACTCCATCTTCAGAAAATTGGGAAGAAAGCTTGGAAAAAAGACAGGATGCTGAGCACAAGAGGGCAGAAATAAGAAATCTAATTTATCTTAAAGAGAAAAAGAGCATGACAGGAAAGAGGAACCCCTAACTACTTAACGACGGTGACCTTGATAGCTCCTGTGGTTTGAGAAACAGGAGGGGCCCTTAATTTCACAGTCCGCAGTGTCCCACTACGGGAATGTGACAACGACACTTAAATTTTGTTACCTAATCACCAGAGCAAAACAGCATAAACAGTCTGTCATGTGCTACAGGCCAGAAATTCTTCTTCTTCTTCGAACACAGGCTATCAATTCTGTGGTCACTCCCAATCTAAGCATACAAGTCAATACACAACCTACCTACCTAGCCCTGGGGGTGGATTTTTGTGTGTATGGCTGTTTTTTTTTTTATCCTACTTCAAAGGTAGCCATACTCCATCTTCAGGGAGCTGGAAAGAAAATTTAGAAAAAAGACAGAATGTACAGCACAAGAGCCAGAAATAAGAAATCTTGAAGAGAAAAAGTGAGCATGACAGAAAAGAGGAACCTCTAACTACCTAGCGACAGTGAACTTGATAGCTCATGTGGTTCCAGAAACAGGAGGGGTCATTAATTCCACAGTCCGCAATGCCCCACTGCTGGAGGTTAGAAATTTATTGGTAAAGATTGTGAAAAATAATGGATGAAAGATCTGGTAGATAGAAAGGATAGTACACTCAGTTCAGCAAAAGAATAAGAGTCACAGAGAGAAATAGAAAAGGGGGACATCACTAGCACAAAGAGTAGAGCGAGGCACAAACTATTTGTTCGAAAGACGTTCGGTATCCCAACAAGGGGAAGTCCTAATGAATAAAAGGTCATTCAAGCAATGTCCAAGTTATGTAAAAACAAACAGCAACGTCTTTCTTAACCCGATTGTTTTTTTTTTTTTTCTCGAATACCAATTCATTATGCAGTTGGGTTTTGTCTTCTTCGCAGTGGTAATGGAATACAAGGTGTTTGTGGGACCCAGAGAGGTACTGACTTCAGCTACACTAACAGAGCAACCCTAAACCACCCTTGAAAGCCAATGGTGAATACAAAGGCTGCAAGTACACACATGCAGGGTCAGATCTGTGGGAGGGTTCCTGGGTTCCGGAACCCCAGCCCCCACCCCCCTCACCCCGGGCTGTACATCTACCTTCAAAATTAGAAAGAAAAAAAAAAAACCCAAGTGTGTGTCACTGAGCAGCAATCAGTTGTCATTTCTATGATACCTACCAACATCTTGGACTAGTGTTGTCTGACAGGAGTTGTTCAAGACTCAGTTATTCAGTCATTAGGCCTACTGCCTCACTGAGACCAATCTAATATACTCCAATATAGAATTGGGGCTACAGAACAGAAATGTTTAAACAACAGAAAACATGCCCTTAGCTTGTTGACGGGTATTTGCCTCTTTCGTTGAACACTTTTGTTTTACCAAACATTATCTTCTCTCGCTGTGACATTTCAAAGTCTGGAAATATCACATTTTTTTTTCCCAAGAATGCTTCAACTTCTTTTACTCCAGGCAAAGAGCCCTGCGAGTCCTTCCCTTGAACCTCTATGTACTTTTCAAAATGCTTGCAAACACATTCAGCATCACTTGTATTCCACTGCCTGTACCGCCTACGAGACATGGTAGGCCTACACAGTTTTTTTGAACCTGTTGTTTTCAATGATGGGGAAGTTGTATACTCTTTGCGAACTTGGGGAATGAAGTCATGCCACTCGCATGCTCACAGTCTGGTAAGTTCTGTGTAGATACAGTGGGATCATCCTAAAATTGTCCAAAGTAGATGCTGTTGCGCAGGATGTGTGGCCTACACTTTTCATGTTTGACAAATGTGACTGAGAACTCTGAATGCTATCCAATGTACATGGGATTGACAAAGAGCTGTGCAAGGAAGAAGTGGACATCTCCAATGAACTGGCGATGTTTTCATGGCTAGATATGGGGACTGACAATGTACTGTTTCCACTGGGAAAACTTGAGGCAGGTGTTTGCTGAACAGCTCCTCTGCCATGCGTGTCAAGTTTATCCAAGAAGCCTCCAACTTTGGTCAACTCAGCAATTGCCAATGGGCACTGATACACATTTTTGTTGATGTTTTCCGAATGTCCCATGTGCCTGTACCAGGTTTGTCTTTGCTCTTCAGGCAGATCTAACAGAGCAAAAAATGTGGATGCCCTATGTCTAAACTTGTCAGCAATTAAAAGTTCTGGTCGCTTGAGTTTCTTTTCACCAATTGCTTGTATGATGGACTTGATGCAATAGTACCCCGAAGCATGGTCTTTTGAACTCCTGTATTAGGAAACAAGAAAACATTTTCTTCATGTACTCCAGCGTGGCTACGTTCAGAAACCAATTTTCTGATAGCTTGTACTGTGTCGTTAGGAATGAGAACTGGAACCATTTTTCTGCTGCCTTTGCCCTGCTGATAAGCTAGTTTGTTTTTTCAACCAGCACTTGCTCCAGTGGATCAGTGATTTGTAGAACAAGGTTCTGATCTACCCACATGCCTTCTTCTCCCTCCCGCCACTCTTTAAGAGTCAGTCTAGCCGGTTCTCCCCCACGTCTGGCATTGTACATGGTAAGCCTGCTGACCACCAAATTTCTTAACTGCACAAAAGCATGGTGGTCCCACAACAGGAAATCATCTTCCATCATGCCATTCATCTGAGACATAATAAAATTTCGGAATGTCTCAACATCTTCTTCGAGAGGCATCTGTTGTGGTTGTCGTAAAGTGTCACGCCGCCTCTCACAGTCCAGCTGAGCGGAATAGAAAATAAAATCCCAGTTCAATTCCAAAAACTGACTGGAACAACTCGACTTCCTTTGCCTTTTCCATGTTATCCAGTTGACTGTAGTGACCCTTCATCACTTTTATTAACTTTTTTAAGGCATATCCAAGCGCAAGCTTCAAGCCAGACTTCTGTCCCACATCATTTTCCTTTCTGGTCAAAGTGTGTATTGCCGTTTCTAGCGTTTCAAAAATACTGTCTGTCAACCACACTCTCCCCATTAATTTGATCGTCACCTGCTTCAGTTCTCATTCGTAATACCACATTTGCAACCAGGCGCATTTCACCATGACTACACGTCTTTCCTTTTTTGAAGATTTGCACCAGGCTCTCTGTCCCAGCAGAAGTATTGCTTTGTCTGTCCGACACAAGTGTCCAGCCTCATCTTCCCTAAATTTATTCAAAATCTCGCTTTGGAATTCCGCTGATACCCCTGAAGTCGGTGTTTTTTTGAAAATGCAACTGTTTCGGCTCTAACATTTGCACTACGAGAGCAGTAATATTTCTTGTGCTTGCAAATTACTTTTCTGCTAAAGAAGCCGTTACACCCACTACACATCACTACACCTGTGCTACCCTGCTTCCTTTCCCTCAGCAGCTGTTTTCCTTCATCCCGATGCTGGATATTTTTTTTGAGGATTCCTTCTTTTCTTAAAGATTCAAACACTCTCAACTGTTCCTGAGGAGGCAGAAGTAAAGCTGCTTTCACACTCTCTTCTTCCTTATGCTTCCTCTTCATGTGTCTCGAAAGTTTTGCTTGAAATGTCCCACAAAAGACACATGGACGTGGAGGCTTCTTGTAAGTTTTGCATGAAGTACTTGAAGTGGAAGTTGACTGTGAGAAAGATGCCGACTTTTCTGAAGGTTGGTGGGGTGAACTACCTCCAGTAACAGTAGCCTCGAGGAAGAAGCTGACCTTGCAACACACTGGGGTGAAGTACCTGCACTAACACTAGTCTCAGAGGAAGAAGCTGAACTTGCAACACACTGGTGTGAAGTGCCTGCAGTAACATTAGCCTCTGAAGAGGGAAGCTGGCTTGGCAAAAACAGCAGTCTCCGCGGAAGAAGCCAACTTTGCACCAAGCTGGTGTGAAGTGTCTGCAGAAACAGTAGTCTCCGTGGAAGAAGCCAACTTTGCACCAAGCTGGTGTGAAGTGTCTGCAGAAACAGCAGTCTCCGCGGAAGAAGCCAACTCTGCACCAAGCTGGTGTGAAGTGTCTGCAGAAACAGTAGTCTCCGTGGAAGAAGCCAACTTTGCACCAAGCTGGTGTGAAGTGTCTGCAGTAACAGTAGCCTCCAAAGAAGAAGAAGCAGATTTTGCACCAAGCTGGTGTGCAAATGCCTGCAGTAACAGTAGCCTCCGAAGAAGAAGCAGATTTTGCACCAAGCTGGTGTGAAGTGCCTGCAGTAACAGTAGCCTCCAAGGAACAAGCTGACCTTGCAGTAAATCGGCGTGAAGTGCCTGCAGTAACAGTAGCCTCCGAGGAACAAGATGACCTTGCAGTAGATCGGCGTGAAGTGCCTGCAGTAACAGTAGCCTCCAGGAAACAAGATGACCTTGCAGTAGATCGGCGTGAAGTGCCTGCAGTAACAGTAGCCTCCGAGGAACAAGATGACCTTGCAGTAGATCGGCGTGAAGTGCCTGCAGTAACAGTAGCCTCCATGGAACAAGCTGACCTTGCTGTAGATCGGCGTGAAGTGCCCGCAGTAACAGTAGCCTCCGAGGAACAAGCTGACCTTGCAGTAGATCGGCGTGAAGTGTGTGCAGTAACAGTAGCCTCCGAGGAACAAGCTGACCTTGCTGTAGATCGGCGTGAAGTGCCTGCAGTAACAGTAGCCTCCGAAGAAGACGAAAACCTGGCAGTAGACTGGTAGTACATAGCGTCTGATGTGTCAGTAACCTCCAAGGGAGCACTTGTAGGGGTTCCTGCAAAAACATAACCACCACCCAATTGAACTGAACCAAATACCTTTGAAATGGAAGAAAAAATATGTTAGATGTTTAAAATAGAAGATTCAGTGACATTTACCCTTTACTCAAAATGGTTCTCTCTCTCTCTAATGTTCTTTGGATGAGATGCCACCACAAGACATCAAACGCATCTGGTAACCCCGTTCTACTGTTCAATAGGAGAAAGCCATTGTGAGCCAATGGAATGGAATCCCAATACATATTACATGCATCCTGTGCGCCAATGACAGTTTACATGAAGACTCTGGGCACAGGGCAGAATACAAATTTCTAATAAAGAAAAAAAACAAGAATGGAAAAAAATTACCACCTAGATTCTAGCCAGATCCAGCTCGGTTGTCCTAGATATCCTAGGCTCATCCGCTTGTCTTGGAACCCAATCTAGGTTCTAGCTTGGCACTAGCATGCCACCCAAGCAGCGTGCTGCACCTAGGGTGCCTAGCTAGATTCTAGGTAGGTACTACCCGGTCATTCAAGCAAGTGCTGACCTAGGGAACCAAGCTAGATTCTAGCACAGCCCTAGCCCTGCCACCCTAGCACGCGCGCTCTACCTCCCATAATGCGCTGAGTCATCAGGCCAACCAAACTGGCCTATATTTAGCGCAAATCTCAATTCCATTTTTTTTCTTTATGTTTTTCTTTTGTTTCACATTCTACAGTATTCTAGCTGCGTAATCACCAGAAATGATAGAAAACACGAGAATGTTGCACATGTTTTGATTGTTTTATGTCTTTTTTTTTTTTCGTATTTACATGAGATTTTCCGATCCGGAATTTTGTGTGGGGTGGTCGACACTTTTCATTGACCGGAGTCGTGCCGTTTTGCCGTTCTTTGTTCGCCGGTGCAAAGCAGCTGTGAACACGTGTGTCACTTACAGTGGGCTTTTTGGACCTTTCTCCATTTTTTAAAAAGGTAGCTGTTGTACTTTTCTTTTTTTAAAAACATGTCTTCGTACTGGTTGAAAAAACAGACGTATACGAAAATTGTTTCTGAGACTTTGAAAGCCTGTGATCAGGCTGCTGTGATTTTCGGCGAAAACGAAGCCAAAGCGCAAAAAATGTCTTTTGTGTGTGATTCTGTTGAACTTGATTCAGATCGATAGCCGCCACTTCTCCGTAGTCCTTTGTGTTCGGACTCTGTTAGTGACAGTCGTGATGTTCAATTGAACACTCCTGTTAGACGTAATAATCATACTGATCACACAGACAGTAGTGCTTCTGATACAAATGATGGACTTGATGGGCTTGTTGGTGGTAATAAGTCTGATAGCGCCACAGAACTTAGCACCAATGAAGTTGAGAACTGGGAAAAACGACATTTATACTGATACACTTTCAGG
>JADBJO010028839.1:0-19688 GCA_016801955.1 Conus betulinus | reverse complement strand
AAGTGGGACAAAGCCACTAGTATATATGGAAACAATCCAAGACACTATCCACAAAATAGAGTGTAAAATAATAGTTTATCCCACTTTCATGAATAAAAACTCGTTAAGAAAAAAAAAAACGTTCCTGTGCGCCTCTTCACACTTTGTATGGTGATTTTGCAATTTAGACACTAATATCTTTTGGGCTTTTTTTGAGTGCATGTTTGTGTGTATGCGTTTCTTTTCTTTTTCTTTTTTTAAAGTAACAATAGGACCATGTTTCAAAATCTGTGTCATAGATTTGTGTGAAATTTTGTGGATATTTTGAAGTGCCAAGTTAGACCCAAGGAGGAAACCACAGCACCCATGACCTTCACCTTGGAAACTGGCAATATTTTTATGCCATAATATATTGGGATGTCTTTCCGTTGTGATCTTTAAATTTGTGTGTGTCTCTGAATTAAACCATAGTCATTATGAATATTGGGTACTGATCAATGTGAAGGTGAAAATCACAGACATAGCTAAATGAAGTCTTGTTTATGAGTTTTTTTTTATGTCTAACCTTTAAATGTGGCAATTTTTGTGCCACCATATTTTTTCTATACCCATCAACAAAACAAATGCAAAACCCATCAACAAAACAAATGCTAAAATTAAACTTTTTTTAGTTTTAAAGAAAGGAAAACTTCTAATCTATGTTAGTATTGAATGAAAATTGAATATTGCTATAACCTTAAGCCAGAATGTCGAAACCCATGTGGTAATGAAAAGGAAAGAAAATTAAAAACTGTTACACACATTAAGTTCTCATCCCCAGCTGGAGCACTTGTACCATGGTGTTTAAGGTTTCAGCTGGTGGAATGATTCTTGGAGCCTACAAGACAGCGTTTTAAAAAGAATGTCCCCATGAAAATCCATTTTTGCCACTCTTAGACATTTCTCTGTAAGGATGTTGCTCTGTCAGTAACAAGAAGACCAAACATACCTCTCAGCTTTTTACTCTGGTCAAAATTTGCAAAACCATGCTTTTTGCATTTCTTTTGCTGGTCACTAGTGGTCGGTATAAGTTAAGATTTTCAAAGTTGGGACGTGATTGTAAATAATGAATGCTGTTCCAGTTTAAGGGCATAATAGGATTTGAGCCATATCTCCCATGCAGCCTTGGGGTGAAAAATATGGCGTCCAATGCATCACAGCCTTCGGCTTAAAAACGGCATTACAGCCTATGACCAAATCTGAAATGCAACCGACAACCAAATCTGCAATGCAGCATGAGACCGAACCTACTGTGCAACCGATGGCTGAAACAAGAACAATGCAGTCAGCCTCGGGCCGAAAAAACTGAAATTGCAAACTAGAATTCGAAAATAACTTTGGAGCCTGGGCCGAATTTGAAAAAGTATGTCCAAATTTACAACATAGCCCACGATTAAACGTATATTCGCCCACGGTTGCAAAGTCATTTTTTGGCTGAAGGTTGTAATGAATTTTCAGTTCAAGATGCATTGTAATTCGGGTCAAGGATTGGCATGCAAATTCAGCCAAAGGCTGCAATGTATTTTCAGTCCAAGAATGCAGTGTAATTTGGCTGAGGGCTACAATGCATTTTATGTCCAAAGCTGCACTGTATATACAGTGGTACCCCCCCCCCCCCCCCCCCCTATAGGACCTCCCATTCTTAGACTCTCCCACATGACCTACTTCTCCGAAACATTGTTTTTCTTTGTATGTATTAAAATTACCCCTTTTATAAGACCCTCCCTTATAAGATCTAATTTTGGGTGATTTTTGAAGGTCTTATAAGAGGGTACCACTGTATCTGCCCAATTCCACTTCCACAATTAAAGTGTAACTCACCCCTATATAGTGATTTTTAGGATACTGTTCGTTATGTCGGGTAAATCGCTGTTGACAGACACGTTTTTGCCTATCCGACCCACCGACTGAGCGCAATTCCTCATTGAACATTCACTTGTATCTGCGTTGACGGAAAATTACCGACAACATATCTTAAATAAATGTCAGCGAACCGCCCAGAGAAACGTGGACAAACGAGTCACAAGACAACACAACGCGTTTTCGACCTCTTAGGTCTTCTTCAGGTAGACCTAAGAGGTCGAAACGCGTTGTGTGTTGTCTTGTGACTCGTTTGTCCACGTTTCTCTGGGCGGTTCGCTGACATTTATTTAAGATTTGTTTAGATTTCCGCCTGCAGTCGTTTCACTTTGCACTAGATCTACCGACAAACATGCCGAAGTTTACCGGAAAACCTGTGACGTAGTATTGACATAGGTAGAACATGGCGAGACAGGACGCCAGTCGGAAACGTACGAGTCGAACCTTACCAGTTTGAACCGCCAGCACCGAACAGAAGAGCGGACGACGAACAACGGGTAGAAGTGGAGGCACCAACACAAAATCGCGCTGGCAACACAGATTGGTGAGTATTTTGTCGTCCATGAATGATCTGCAGTTAGCACAGTGTGTCGTCCTGTAAGTGACCGATTTGGCTTCAACTTCAAGCTCATCGTGTGTTGATGACCTGATCACTGTACGTTTGTGTTGATTTGTTGGAAGGATTTAGAATTTTGAGAAGTCCAATGAAACAGAGGTTGCACACTTTTCGCTGGTTACTCAAGAAAAGGTCTGTTTATTATTGTGGGGGTGGGGTGGAGAGAAGAAGAAGAAGAAGGGGTGTGTCTGTGCGTGTGTGATGACAACGAAATGTGCAGTATAAAATCACACTTATGTATGGCTTATGCTGGATGTGGATCAGCACATATTCCCGAGTCTTCATTTAGATCCACCCTCACCACACAATCCATCTGCTAATAAGAACAAAGAAATATTATTTTGCTTAGTGATGTTAGAGCTGTGTTTTCAAGTTCATGACCATCAAAAAAAACAGGATGGGTTTGGTGTGTGTGTGTGTGTGTGTGTGTGTGTGTGTGTGTGTGTGTGTGTGTGTGTGATGTGCACGTACATGTGTGTGTGTGTGTGTGTGTGTGTGTGTGTGTGTGTGTGTGTGTGTGTGTGGGACATTACATGAAAGAAGAAGACAGTGTGTAAAACAGTCACTGAAACAATCATCAAATAAGCCCAAGAGCATACAAGTTGAGCTGGAAACATTACCAGCTACTTTATTCTTCAATGTAAAGTTATAAAATGAAATCATGCAAGGGGTTTTTCATTCATGTAATAACAAGTACATACTGTTTAAAGGAAAAAAAACAGTACATATGTTCAATGCCAGATTTTATTTTTGCTTCCTTACAAAATTTCTTCTTTAAGTTTTATTTTTTGAAAATATGGTTACACTAATAACAGCAAAAGTTTCTGCTTGAGTACAAAAGTGAACAAATTATCACTTGGTTATGTATTACAAAAGTGAAAGTGTTACACGAGTCACAATAAATGAATATTTCTAAAAAAATTTGTCTGAGAGTGTGCAACAGGGAGAGTTGAGAGACCAGACAGAGCAGAAAGGAGAAATAAAGACAAGGACAAGGGAGGGAGAACAGGGGAACTGCACAGCTAGAAAGAAGGAATTATTACTCATTTAAAAACAACAACAAAGAAAAAAAAATACAAAGAAAGAAAGAAGACTTCATGAATGTACATACCATAGTGTGAGGAATGTCCTCATGATCTCTGTAAATACATCTAATGACTTGTGTGAAACAGTTCAAAGTACTACCATCGCCATTTTATATCAAAAAAGCAGAAAGCAACTACAGGCAATGGTAATGATATCAATACTAACAGCAGAACTAGGAATAACAATTGAAGGGGAACAAAGGAAAATGAAAGGAAAAAATATTAGAAAATATCAGATGCTAACACGCATAAAAAAGTAACATTAATAGCAATTCCAAGTTTGTTTGTTTGTTTTTCAGGTGTACATGTGGAAACTGTGTTGCGATGAACACCAACCATGAAAGCCACTGTTGCACAGAGTCTGAGAAGATATGGCAGAAAGTTTTACGATACAGGTACAATGAATAGTTATACCGTCAACTTTTTTATCAAATAAAAACAGAATGGAATGTCTTTTTGGTTTCTTTTAAGGCCATGATCTGCCATTGTATACTCCTTAAATGCATATATAATGCACACATATTCAGACATAAACAAAGAGAAATGATTGAATTTGTACATGTATGGAATACACCTTTAAGTTTATTAAGTAATTTTTTATGGATTTATTATTACTTGATGAGTTTATTCTGCAGTTTATAGAATCGTCCAAAATACCTGATAATACAAAGATACTAGTAGTACTATATGTTTTTTGTTTATTTTGAAAGATTCTGTAATGTTACTCAGTCTTTTTTGTTTGTCAAAATTGTCATAGTAAGAGTTAAGATCAGTAAGTGATAATAATAAGATGTCAAATTATTCTGTCTTAGATCAAGGTGACATTATTGAATTTATTTAGAGTAGGAACATTTGGAATCTTGAGAAGTAATTTGTATGACTGATTATCCCTGGTACAAGCAAAGGTGATGTTTTCAGTTGAGTTAGTTGGTATGTGTACATGGGTGGTTAATACGATGTATTAACATACACAATGACTTGGTTTTACCTAAATTTTTTGAACTTGTTATAGTGACTGATACGGGTAACAAGGAAGCCCAGTTCGAATATGGACTGTATTGTTGGTCAGTGGGCAAAGTTTCCAGTGTGGCTGTCATGCAGATAATGATGTAACATACAATTGTTCTAGTTCACTCTGCATACACACGTCATAAATAAATAGCTGTGACAGGTCAGCATGTGCCCTAAGACTGTGATATCATTCTGTTCAGGTCCTTGCAAGTGGAAAAAAAGGTGGAGGTCAGCCAGCTGAGTGTATCACTGCTGTTCGTGGTTTCCAGACTGTCTGCCTTGACCCTGATGTGCTGGAAACTGCCTGTCATCAGTACAAACAGGAGCATGGGCAGATGAGGGCTTTTACAGAAGAGTAAGTTTGTACAATTTGCTTGTATGTGCCAGTAATTTACTGAGTGAAAGGAGTGTTAAAGGGACACCTAGGAAGTAATAAATGACACATCCAGCTGTGACAGGGATGAAAGTGAAAAGGGCACAGGAAGGTACATGATATCAAATGGTGTACTCTAGTAAAGGGGGCCCCCTTATCACAGGTTTCAGTGGTTAGATTTTAAATGTCCTACCCTAGTCAGCTTGTTGTTTGCCTTCTAAGACTTACCAAGACATGATGGACATACAATATGAGAACTCTGTGATATCGAAAAAAAAAATCCTTGAGTACTAATTCTGATTGTGTGTGTGTGTTTTTGGACTACATGTGCATCTGTATTTGTATAAAGCCAAGTGAAGTTCCATTCTATTCAGTGAATGATTATGGCTTGTGTTCTCATTGTGTTTAGGTAGGTAGAAGCTCTCTAACTTTAGTGAAATTTGAATGAAGGTGTCTATGTCAGGAGCTTACTCAGTTACTGCTTCCAATATTATCTCCCTACAACATCTTTTTGCTGTTCCTCAGATACTCTGAAGTAAGAAGCTGCAAGCAGTCTTTGATATGGACAGGAAATATCCTTCTACATTCACATCTTTCATGTCTCTTGCATTGTGCGCTCTAGGGTTATAGTATACACTGTACAGTAGTTATTCATGCTCGGTCAATACAGCAAGATAAACTGTTTAGAGCTTAAGGTGAACTGAAATACACCTACGTTTCTTGCTACTTTTTTCCTCCATCATTGACCAAATGCAACTTTCTTCCACAGGAAATACCGGTACATTGGCTACAGGCAGCTTGTGTGGTGTGGTGCTTTGGAATTCTGGGCAGAAAACATCCATGTTCCCCTTCCATCTTGCTGTGTTCACAAGATCCATGAACATTTCCAGTCAGAAAAAAATATCGTGGATTTCCAGTGGCCTGAATTGGACTGAACACAGAGAGAGAGAGAGAGAGAGAGAGAGAGAGAGAGAGAGAGAGTGTGTGTGTGTGTGTGTGTGTGTACTCTTACATTTGTATTTTATAGGATTTCTAAGACTTCTTCCCTAGTGTAGCAATGTACTTCCTGATTTCTTTTTTATGTATGTGTTTTTTTTTTTTTTTAGGGTTTTTTTTTTTTTTTTTTTTTTTTGTTTTTTTGTTTCGTCATCTATGACCCAAGTGGCATTACTCTAAAACAATGAAAGTTGCTCACTCATGAAGAAGACTGATGTGTGGTGGTTATTCTGTCTGCTAAACAGTATGAAAAGCATTGTCATCAGATAGAAATGGTTTCTCCCTATCCCACCCTGCCCCCTTTCCACCTTTTGTCCTCTTTAAGAATTTTTGGATAAAAAAAAATAATTGGGTATTGGAATAAAAAAAAAGAATAGAACCTAAGTGTTCCACCCATAACGTTTGCATCTTGGTGCTATGATTCAGTTGAAATGTCCTAAATAAATTTTGTTTACCAAATCTGTTTGCCTGTGAATGTCAGCTTTGCACGCAAGCGACTCGCACCTTTTTAAGCGATTTATCAGAAAGGATGACTTCTGTATGGTGGAGAAATTTGGGATTTCCACAATTTCTTTCTCTTTGTGTGTGTGTTTGTAAAAAGTAAAAAAAGGTTCTGTACTCTTGGGACTTTAAGGCGCTTCTTTGTATTACTATTAGGCACAACACCAAGTTTTGAACAAAAGGAATGTAAAAGCCTTAGATAAGGCGCAGTGGCATATCAGGCGCGCAAAAAGTAGAAAAAAGTTGAAAACAGGATCAAATTATCCAAATTACAAAATACACACACAGACATTAAATCATAATGTTTGTACAAAACAACACACATACAAACACAGAATCAAAATGTAAACATTGAGTAGTACTACATTAGAGACTGATGATGAAACAGAACAGGGCATGATCATAATAAGTCACTCAAATATATATGGAGGGGATCTCATGGATGAAAATGACAACTTTTCATGGGGCTTTTCCTTTTTGCTTGAGCCCTGTAAAGGGCGCGCTGCAGTATTTAACATGCAGGGGTCAAAATGAAAAAGCCCTTACTAGTCCTGAAAGTACTGTGCTGCTGGGGAAACCCATGATGCGCCAAAGGTAATTTTTAGAGCAATCATGCATCTGATTCCTTTCCACTGGAAATGTGTGTTAAGTGCTATTTCTACTGTAATTTTCCTTTCATTTTCATTCATGGATGATTGCCATCACTAAATTGAGTGTTTTGAGAGGACCAAAAATTGCATAAAATACTTAAATAGGTAAACATTATGCCTGGTTGGTTCATAGGTGCAGGAGTAACTAGGTGTTGTGTTGGGCTTTGTCAGTCACAATTTGACCATTTGTAAGAAGTGTTGTTGCCATTAGGAAGTTTTAATATCATAGAAGACATAAAACAATGGGAACCCACAAAGTAATTTGGTCTGATTCCTTCAATATATTGTGTTCTAACAAAATAGCCAGCATCAAGGATATGATTTATGAACAATTTTCATTTATCACACCAGGGTCAGATGCAGTGAAATAATGATCATTTTAGCAGCAGTAGCACAAATGCTGTCAGACTGTAAGAGTAACTGAGGATCAAGTAAATGTTTAAAAACCAAATCCACCCTCAGCCAGGTCTTGAGCCAGGTCAGTCTTGAGCCAGGTCTTCATAGGTTCATTTGGTATAATCAATCACAGTATCTTGCCATGTAAGTAGCCAGTGCCTCGCATTTGCTTGGATGGGCATGTTGTGCTGTCAGGGGGTCTGGTTTTTCTCTGAACTTTTCTGGAAGGGAACTCCTCAGTGCAGCTGGGCTCTCTCCATACTTTTGAAAGAGGTGGTGAAGCAACTTGGACACAGCCTGTAAAGGTGTAAGACAGTTTTGTTAGTATTTATAAATAAAGTACACACTTTTAATTGGACTGTCCTTGTGATTATCCAAAGAAGAAAAGAGCACTAGGTATATCAGCATCCATCTACCTCTACACACTTCCCTCTGCCCCCCCCCCCCTCCCCCTCCACTCTCACACACACACACACACACTCCACCACCCTCCCACACCAATGATGAAAACAGCAATTCATCACTTGTATGAAACATGAAAAGCACAGACTAATTATAGGCAATTTGACAGTAGTTTTAAACTTTTGCCAAACAGTCATAATGCTTGCAACTTGATGGGAAAGACTAATAATGATGATAATGATAGTGCATTTCTTAAGAATGCAAACCATTACAAACATGAAACTACTGCAGAAAAGAAGTGTTGATAGAGAATTTTGAGACAAGACATTTGACATGTGAGCAATGTGCCACATAAATGGCATGATCTATAGATGATGGCTTGAAACTTGTAATATATATTAGGGAATGTGGTTTGGTCTACCTTCAACTCCTTATGACTTACCAAACCTCAACACACTCCACAGTCAGTAATGTTATTTTACAAGTACAGGAGGAAGAACAAGACAGACATAGATAGCACTCTCACTTTTGGTACAGCAAAGAAAACATGTTGCTACAGCCATATGATTGTTATATAATTAATTTCATCAGTACTTTACATCAGTTTACACATCCAGGTTTGAATTAGCTTTGAGTGCAAGTACTAAGTGACTGCTGGCTGCAGTTTCATACTGACTCATGATCACCCAGTTTATTGAGAGTGTCAAGCCTGTAGCCCTTTAGTAGTCATAGCACTTGACAAGGAGGTATGCTGTGTTAAAGTGCTAGTTGTCTGAAATGCTTCTGTAAGCCATCTTCACCCTCCTGTGGGTTGGTAGTAAACATTCCGGTATCTGCTTACCACTGAGCCACCAGCAATATTTATGTGTTTCCCACATAACTCATGCAGTAACAGTATTCATCTCCACCCCATCTCTAGCCATCTTCCAACACACACACACACACACACATAGTGGTTATAAACAGTGCCTATTTTTGTGGGAACAACAACTCACCTTTACTGCGTCTGCAAGGTGTCATGTTGGCTGAAACACCTCGGTGCCTGAAATCAGTGGACTGTTGTTGGGATGCAGCAGCCAGGTCAAAATGTGTGCAGTCAGTGGAGGACATGCAGCCAACACTCCCATGTTCTGCATGTACTCCATCTTGTCCTCCATCTCCTTGGATTCCATCTGGACATCCATAGTTAGTTATTACAAATTAGTACATCTTCTCCTGCTGCAGTCAATATGGTATCTCTTTTGCGCCCCTCCTCACTCTCTCTCTCTCTCTCTCTCTCCTCTCTCTCTCTCTCTCTCTTCCATTCCTGCCCCATTATAATATCCCCTATCATTTAAAACATCTTCTTTGTAACCATTAAATCAAAACAATTCAATTCTGTTGTTTCATCTCAGTTTGGATTTAAAGAAATTGAAAAAAAAAAATATGGAAGGAGGAGGAGAATTATCTGAATAAATGGGTAGGTAGGAACAAGGATGGGAGGGGTTTTGAGTTAGTGATCACTCTGCATCAGGTAGTTGGATGGACGGAACAAGTGTAAGTGTGTGTGTGTGTGTGTGTGTGTGTGTGTGTGTGTGTGGGTGAGAGAGAGAGAGAGAGAGGAGAGAGAGAGCGTGTGTGCATATGTGTGTGTGCGTGTGCATGCATGCATGTGTGTGCGGCGAGCTGCACTGCATAATTATGCATCCTGTAAGTGTAACATCCCTTGTAAATTCCCAAGCAAATGCCCAGCACCTAGAAAACACCCATCCCCTATTTTGGGCCAGAAGTTATGCAGAGGAGTCACTACTTAGCAAACGGCCACACACATTTTCTTGCAGTTGGCTTACTTTATGACTCATGTTTCTCTGTCTGTGTGCCTCCCCCCCCCATCCCCCCCCCCCCCCCTCCTCTCTCTCTCTCTTAATCTTTCTCTGTATGCCTATCTCAATGTCTTTCCCTACCCATCTGCCTGTCTCTGATGTGTCTGCTGTCTGTCTTTACATTGGAACCATTTACTATTTAAAATAAGACGTTAAAAATATTCTGGATGAAAACCAGACAATGAAAAAAAAAAAATCATGATGAATTTTTGATAGAAACCATACTGGTAATTCCTTTATTGCAAACCATCACCAAAACAACACTGAAAAATCAAGATATAAGAAAATGATGGTGCATCCAAGGGGCCGCGAGGCCCATCACTGGCCCTCAATACTATTTCTACTGTCTCTCTCTCTCATCTCTGATGCATCCCCTTTTTGCCTGTCTTTTTTCCAGTTTGTCTCTGTATTTTTCTAGAAAATCTTTCTTCCATTGATTCTGTTGTTTTTTTTTTACCCATTGCCCCCAAAACTGAAGCCACAGAAACTCCATGTCTTTGACCATGTCCACTCTAACTTTGATAGAATTTCCTCCTATGTTTTTCATGTTCCAGCACATGACAGATGAGGCATTCTTTGGTGTCTTTTATTGGGTGTTCCAGGAACACAAAGCAGAAGAAAAATGCAGCAACATAAATCTGGGGCTCGACATGAAAACGCATTGCTTCCACCTACCGTTAATCACCATAGCACATTGTTAGGTTCATGTTTTGTATTAGAACTTAACAAAATAACAATGTAGCGCATACACTATTTGAAAACGGGAATGCATTTTCAGGTACAAACATAGCAAACGACCACCCCTACACTTGCCCACAATCCATGCAGAAGGGTGGTGGGCATTTGCTGGGGATTTTATGGTACTTTACTATCACATTGGCCGGTGCATCATAATCTTCATCATTTGGGTCCGCACAGATTATCCTGCTGCAAAAAAAAAATTACAATATTGTTTTGAAATATCAGTAGTTTATTGAAAGTGATTAATTTCATTTCTTAAAATTAAATTCAGAAAATAGAACTTGGCAGTGATTTGTCTACCGAGAATTTTTTGCAACAACTTTCCGCTGTAATATATATACATATTTACAACTATTGTCTCTAAACATTCTTGTTGACTGAAAGATAGGGGTGTGAGGTTTAGGGGAAAGGCACCTTGTTTTCCAGCAGTTGTTTTTTTTTCAAACCTTAAAATGCAGACAAAACCTGCAATGAAATAGGCCAAGCAGGCTTAATAAGAAGCCTCAGCAGTCAAAAAGAATGAAATAAAAGAAACAGGAGCTGGAAAACTTCTCAGTTGTCCTATCAGATACACAAAATCAACACCAATCTTTCATAGATGATGAATTTGATAGAAACATACTGGTAATTCCTTTATTGCAAACCATCACCAAAACAAAACACTGAAACTCACCATATAAGAAAATGATGGTGCATCCAAGGGCCGCGAGGCCCATCACTGGCCCTCAATACTATTACTTACTCTCTCTCTCTCTCATCTCTGATGCATCCCCTTTTTGCCTGTCTCTTTTTTCCAGTTTGTCTCTGTATTTTCTAGAAAATCTTTCTTCCATTGATTCTGTTTTGTTTTTTTTAACCCATTGCCCCCAAAACTGAAGCCACAGAAACTCCATGTCTTTGACCATGTCCACTCTAACTTTGATAGAATTTCCTCCTATGTTTTCATGTTCCAGCACATGACAGATGAGGCATTCTTTGGTGTCTTTTATTGGGTGTTCCAGGAACACAAAGCAGAAGAAAATGCAGCAACATAAATCTGGTAGCTCGACATGAAAAAGCATTGCTTCCACCTACCGTTAATCACCATAGCACATGGTTA
Organism: Conus betulinus; assembly: GCA_016801955.1. Lineage (NCBI taxonomy): Eukaryota > Metazoa > Mollusca > Gastropoda > Neogastropoda > Conidae > Conus > Conus betulinus. The sequence goes on along the minus strand of JADBJO010028839.1, from coordinate 8,078 downwards.
GGTTCATGTTTGTATTAGTATTTCTTAACAAAATAACAATGTAGCGCATACACTATTTGAAAACGGGAATGCATTTTCAGGTACAAACATAGCAAACGACCACCCCTACACTTGCCCACAATCCATGCAGAAGGGTGGTGGGCATTTGCTGGGGATTTTATGGTACTTACTATCACATTGGCCGGGTGCATCATAATCTTCATCATTTGGGTCCGCACAGATTATCCTGCTGCAAAAAAAAAATTACAATATTGTTTTGAAATATCAGTAGTTTATTGAAAGTGATTAATTTCATTTCTTAAAATTAAATTCAGAAATAGAGACTTGGCAGTGATTTGTCAGTACCGAGAATTTTTTGCAACAACTTTCCGCTGTAATATATATACATATTTACAACTATTGTCTCTAAACATTCTTGTTGACTGAAAGATAGGGTGTGAGGTTTAGGGGAAAGGCACCTTGTTTTCCAGCAGTTGTTTTTTTTTTTTCAAACCTTAAAATGCAGACAAAACCTGCAATTGAAATAGGCCAAGCAGGCCTTAATAAGAAGCCTCAGCAGTCAAAAAAGAATGAAATAAAAGAAAACAGGAGCTGGAAAACTTCTCAGTTGTCCTATCAGATACACAAAATCAACACCAATCTTTCATAGATTTTGAAGGATTATTTTGTTCCCTGCATTTATTAATATTTTCTACCTGACTGGCTAGTTAATACTCTTTTTTCTTTCAGCAGAAAATCATCCTTTCAGTATTACATTTAGTCTAGCTGACGAACCGTTTTGCCGGGAATTGAATTCTATGTACACACACATGTGCTCTCTCTCACTCTCTCACCACACACATACACATTTTCTCTCTCTCTCTCTCTCTCTCTCTCTCTCTCTCTCTCTCTCCCATTACTTGGCTGCTCTACAGTAAAATCTTCGCCCTTCCCAAGAGCATCTCCATACAGTAAATTGTCTCCTTTGCAAAGAGCATCTTTCGCTCTACATTAAATAGTTTCCCTCGCTTACAGTGTGCTATTGATTTACGGACATTCAATTTATGAAAGTTGTAATTTTGAGGAAAACATCAATGTGCTCCAGAAATGTTGTGAGGAATATGGTTTAATGCAATAAAGGTGTCTAGGCACTGAAATAATTCAAAACATAGGTTTACAAACATGTACTACTGTCTTAGTATACAGATTATCCATCCAAAATTCTTCAAAAATAAAGTGTAACTCAATATGTGTTGAAGTAATCTTAAATTGTCACATGCAAGGTTATCAGTCTAGACATCAATGATATCCCCCCCCCCCCCTTTCTGCACACACACACACAACACACACACACACCACACACACACACACACACACACACACACCCCTTATAAGACTTTCCATTAGGCAAACAAAAAAAGAATTGTATGTTTCCAGCAATCCAACCTACCCTTGTTTTTTGTTGGCTGACCTTAATTTTTTTAAATGAGTTTAAAAAAAAAAAAAAAAAAAAAAAAAAAAGGGCAATTTGAGCAATTTTAAAATTACCTGCTCTTGAGAAGCTTAAAAACCTCATCAAAAAGTAGCCATCTTGAATCTGAAATGAAATCAGTAGGCATTAAACACTGGTCACTCTGACTCAGAGATTGAGAATAGCCTTTTCACTTTACAAAGAATTAATAAAAACATGGTTAGTCAAAACTTTTACATTTACAATAAGTTAATAATAAGATGAAGAAAAGAAGAAGAAAGAAGAAAGAAAGTTGTCACTGTTGCTTAATGTCACAAATGCTTAGTTAGGCCTGTCGTATTCTTGGAGGCCTACAAACACTGTGACTTACAGGAATATGACACACCCACCCACCCACCCACTATCCCACTCGCACCTTTATTTACAGTCTTCAAACTGAATCTCAGCATTTACTATTTTCTGTGGGTGTCAAGTCATCAATTACTGAAAACTGAAAGAAGCTAAGTTTACCACTTCCACAATTCAAGAGGTCCCAAAGTCTTAAGTCAGGGATGAACCCCAGCGGCACTGCCCCTCCTTGAAACTCTTTTGCTTTTTAATTCTGTAACCCTAACCCATGAAGTACTTGAAAATAGAAACATTTCCACTGATATTTAATGTCACAAGAGCCACTGTGGCTCAGCTGGTTTGTCACGAGCTCGTGATCCATCACTGTGCAAACTATCAGTTCAATTCAAACTTTGACCACAGGGGGTGTGACCCTAGGAAATATTTTATTTTCCCATTCCATCCAGGTGTAAATGGGAATCTGACATGATCAGCTATGGAAAAAAAAAAAAAACGTCCCCAGGAAGGATGAGACTCAAAACCGAGGCCCCGTTTGCGAACTTGCACAAAAATGTTAGGCACACATGAAAGCACATTCTGATTCAGTAGTAGGCCATGCTGTGCCAGTGGAAACAAATGGATGACGCACATGGATTTGCTGTCTGAACGAAAACTATGGGTGAGGTGCAGAACTAACAACCTCAAATGGCAGAAGAGGAATAAGAAGCTAAAACTTTGGCATCGGGCTACTGCATAGTGCTGGCTGCTGACACGCCCAGTACTGGGGCTGTGAAGTTTTGGTTGTGTCGGTCGGGGTTTGCTCGCGGGGGCGCCGGTAGCCGGACTGGCCTGGCTCAAGTCATGAAAACATCGAGAAGACTACTATTTTTAATTCAACTTTTTTTTTTCGTTCCGTTTCAGTACTTATATTTTTCTTTCCTGTAACAACGCACAATGCTGCATAAGTTTCTAGGCCTACTGAGACAGCGCAGTGTTACGAGTATAATACTGAATCGAATCTAACGATTTGATTCAGATTGCAGTGACAGAAAGATTAAATTTAAGCTCGATGCAATAATGAATATATAAACATGCACACACACACACAAAAAGCCCAAATTTACAGAAAAAAAAATTACTTACATCTTCTTGTTGTCGAAGGTCTTGAACCAGGCAATCTCTACTACAACACTCGTAGCGAAGACCACACATCCGCCATCTTGATGATAATCCTTACGCACCCCAATCTCATTAAACATCGAGATACGGAGTTCCATGTTTCAGTAAAGAATACAAGTATCAGTGTCAAAAAATCATTGCCAGACACTAATTTTTCCCATTATTTAAAGTTTTAACCTCCAAAAGTGTTAAAAGTTACAAGTAAATTGAAAGGAGGTACGAAAGGAATGATCGGATTTGGCCCAGATTTGGGTCTCGTTCAATGCTCGCTTTCTCAAGCCACGATTGAATTCTAAAAATAGCTTGACTGTGAGTGTGTGCGTATATCTGGCAAGATCGACGGTTTACAGAAAGACTTACAAAGCCCTTTGTTCTGTTTTTAAAATAGTTAATGTGATTAAAGAAGTTCATGTGTAAACTTTTTTTCAAAACAACCCCCTTCGAAAAAAAGATATTTACCAAATAGGCTGGTTGCCATAAAACCTTTATTGCGCTGGTTGCCCTAAGGTGAAGATCATTAAATCGATGATATTCACAAACGCCTTATTGGAAAAAAGCCAAAAAATGTACCCAGACAAAACTTAAGACAATAAATCCCCGATAGCACACTGAAATAAGGCTGTATGCACGATTCCCTTCTCGTAGCAGGCCAAAACCTTAGGGCGACCAAATCGCGGTTGTCCTAAGTGCAAAGTAATATAAAAAACGGGTTTTATGTCAACCATTGGTCACCCTAAGTACCCTTAAGATATATATATATATATATATATATATATATATATATATATATATATATAATGCTGAACAATTAAGTAGTGGGGGGAAAAACAAGTGCAGGTTAACAATTCTTCCATCATTATAGACAGATATATATATATATATATATATATATATATATATATATATATATATATATATATATATGTATGTATGTATGTATGTATGTATTTTATAGCGGGAAAAGAGCAGATTTAAAAAGAGTAGAAGGAATGTGCCAGGAAGAGGTGCTGTAAAATCACAACAGAAATCGGAAGTGAGGAGGAAATGAGCAGATCAGTTAAGAAAAAGTGGAAGGATGGGGTTGGGAGAGGGAGGATGGGGGGCAAGAGCAAGACAGAGGAAATGTGGAAGAGCAGACGCAATTCGGAGTAAAACAGCAAGAGCAGCAGAAGGGATTGGAGGAACTATATTGCTTTAAGTCTGGACAAGAACACCAACGCGTTGTATCATGACAAGCAAGCAGGTTAACAACAAAGATAAAAAACACACACCATCACAGTCAGTTTCGCATCCAATAGACAATCCAGTTGTGTACTGCTACCGATTTCCCTAATCTGTCTGATGCATTGCTACCCGAGTTTCTGTGCAGAGATTGCCGGAAGTGTTAAAACCAACAGAGATACCACCAGTATATCATCCCTGAAGATTGGTGACTGGTGTCCAGGTGTACACTTTTTCATGAAAACAAACCAACAAACGTACACCACTTATACAGAAAAAATGCGTCTGACTGTGGCTACGCCACCTTGGGACGCCTTATGGTGCCTCAGAGAGTAGTATATGGACTGTGTGGGGGTTTACACTGTGTTCTGTAACCTGCACGTGAAGGTGAAAATGGGGTAAATATGTGCGTGCTCATGTTCAACAGCCGGTATACTGGTGTGGGTTCGGTTACAGAAAGATCTGGACCATTGATGTGCAATTAAAATCAAGCCTTTCTTCTAAAGTACATCTGGAATGTGTGAATATTATGTCCTTGAAGAGTTGTTTTTTGAGTCACGTGCAAATGTGATGTGGGTGATGATGAAGAACAAACCGACTGCTACAATAAACTTTCAAGCAATAAATTATAATAATTTATTTTTTGCGATGTATGACAAATTATTCTGGATATATAATTTTACCATACGTGGCAAAGAGTATTCCCTTCAGCACAGATCTGACGTTGCATTCAAGATGTGTCGTCATGCTTAGTGTGCAGCAGTCATACACACTTCGTCCCGATGATGACAGGGGTCCAATACAAGTGACTTACAAGAAACATGGCACTTTTCAAGTATTCAGCGCTTATGTGAGTACCAGGCGGTCCACACCAGCCTACATATTCCTAGCTTCATATATCAGAATACACTTCATTCATGATGGTTTAAGACTAAACTTTCTCAAAATGTTTTTTTTCTGTTTTTCTTGCCTCTGGACATCCTTATAAACTGCAAAGTGGGTTGTTCAACTGTTCTGTGATTAATTATTCCAAATTTCATCACTTTCTGCAGTGTAATCTGAAGACGGAGTGTGAAGATGGACGGGATGAAACAGAACACTGTCCCTTCAGCAGCCCCGAGTGTCAAGGAGCGGTGGCTTCAGTTCACAAATGCTTTAAGCTGGTCTTGTCAGATGATTTATTACCTGAACAGGATCTATTATCCAATGAGTGTAAGAAACTAGGCTACCGTCTGGCTTCTGTAAAAACTCGAAAAGAAGTGACAGACTCCCTACCATTGTACAAATATCATTTCAATTTCAATGTACTATTGGGTTACACTTCAGGTTGGCACATGGTACCTTTTATGTACAGTAGGTTCCGTAAGTGGTCTGACAATACTATGATATACAACGTGAATCACTTCAGATGTAAGCCATATCTTGCATCTAGTCAATCTGCCACACTGAGCTGGACATCAACTGGTTTTATCGAATGTAAATTTAAGTGGTATCCATCATTAGCACAATGCGAAATTTCGTTACAAGCATTTGGAGTGTTTCCTCCACAAAAAAGACCAGGCCGATCAGAGTCCACACAGTCAACATTCACACAGGACTAGGCAGCATTTAATGGTGTGTTCAAATAGTCATGTGATTCACACGTTTATGGACCGTACACTCGATATTTGCCGTCGGAAGACTAATCATTGGAAGGTGATGTAGTCCTGAATTCGACCGGTAAGCGTAACAACAACATGTTATCGTCTGCTGAGACAAATGTTATCTATGAACACAGCATGTTCCGTTGTAGTGATGATGTCACATCTCTGCATTACACTGTGGTGTGTGACTTCATACAGGACTGTCCAGACTACAGTGATGAATCATTTTGTGAACACCTTTCTTGTCCAGAGTTTGGATGTTCTAATGGTCAATGTGTATTATTAAGTCAACGTTGTAATAAGTACTCTGATTGTATGGATGATTCTGATGAGATTGGACATTACTTGTTTTTGTGTATTTATTGCGTTCGAGATAGAAGCGTGGACATGAAACAACGAATATATGTTAACTTGGATGGTACTGGCTATTTTACACAACAGGTGATGGAAAACTGAGAACCTTGTCCTGACACTCACTATCGTTGTCCATCTGAGTGGCTGTACTGTCTTCCTGTCTACACTCAATGCAATGGATTCTCTGACTGTGTCAATGGAGAGGATGAGCAGGACTGTAACAATGCTCCATGTTCTGGACTGTTCCAGTGTCGTGCATCTACAATTTGTCTCCATGGAGATCATCTGTGTGATGGCTGGGCCAGTGCCCACATCGAGATGATGAACTGATGTGTGATACGACCTGTCCTGAAGGCTGTGTATGTCAAGGCCACTCCTTCCTTTGCGGAAAATCGTTTTCCTGTGGATCTCTTCTCAGAGCTCCGGCATGTAGATGCTTCAGAATCAGGGATGTCGTTGTATGATTTTAACACTAACGTCTACCTCATTCGTCTTGTTCTGTCTCGCTGCTTTATTTCTAATGTGTATCAGGCATGCAGTTTCCTAACTTACAATTCATTGACCTAACTAACAACTATCTAAAATATCTGGACATGCCTAATGTTCTTATTTACAGAATTTGAAAATCATGAAATTGGCAAAAAATCCTATCAGGTCAAATTCAATAAACAAACTGATCAAATATATAGTCATTATTCGTTGATGCTGATTGATGTGTCGGAGACAGATCTTAACGTACTGAACAGCGAAACTGTTTATTTTCTTGCCTCTGGTAACCCATCTAAATCTTCCTTTTCCGCCATTAACATCATGGGGCCCAAAGGTTTCAAAAAACATGCCGTATCTGCGTGAACTTGACATTAGTTTTAATCCAGTTGAGGATTTCCCTTATGATCTGTTATCAGCGAGTGATTATTTACAGCATATCTTTGCTCCAGATTACAGGTTTCTGCTGTCAAAACTTTCTGCCAGAACAATCGCATCAGATAAAGTGCTCGCTCCCCCCACTGTATTCCCTTCATGCACGAAGCTGATACCATCTGAATTGTACAGAGTTTTCTTCTGGGTGGTCAGTGTGTGCGCCACATTAGGAAAACTGGGCTAGTATCGTCAATCTTCTTACTGTCAGGGGAGATTCTGAAAGCAATAGGGTGATAGTGCTAATCTGCTGTTGGCTCAATCGTGTGTGGGATATCATGTCAGCATCACTGTGGCAGCTGATGAGATATTTCATGATGATTACTTGCACTCTGAAAGGATTTGGGTTAACAGCGTACCTTGTATATTGCCACATTTCTTTTTCATCTGTCCAGTGAGGTGTCAGTGTTGATCATGGGCTCATCACAGTGGATCACATCACTCTGGTTTGCTTTGGTAAGGACTCCTGTCTGTTGAAGTCAGTCTCGCTGCCATCAGTTTGCATAGTGCCATGGTGTGCTGGAAACCCTGATGTCCTTGATACCATTGCTTCTGGGCTGTCACACTGGGAGCGTCAAGGTCAATCAGGTTTGTGTAGAATGACATTATTTAATCGATATAAGGCAAACAACAAAGAATTCCAGTGTTCGAATATAGTTATAACTATTAACTTCATCACTTACCTGATAATAATGGTTGGCCAAATCGTAATCTACAGGCGAACACCTAAACTCAGAGTAATGCTGAATTCTCATTAAGGTCAGTGTATTCTGCAGTGCACCTAATAAGAAAAAGTGGCGACCACAAACAGTGCCAGCTGGCTTATTCTCGGCTTTGTCACGGTACTGGCCACACACGATATCCCAGGACTAAACGACATCCATGACGCCATGGTGGTATTTGGGTTACCTCTTGGCTCGACTCTCTGCCATTCTCTACTTGTGGACTGTAGTCATGCAGAAACGACAAAAAGCGCTAGAAGAGAA
>JADBJO010028838.1:0-19688 GCA_016801955.1 Conus betulinus | reverse complement strand
GATGATAATCCTGTCATTAGCATGTGCATCGACATATGGAGACTAGACAATTTTGAAATTGGACAAAATGTGTAACCACAAAAGAAAAACGATGCAACCCGAATATGCCAGTACGACCCCAGCGAAGCACTGCCATCAACTGCCGAACCAATCGGCTGGGAAAAATTCTGCAACACGCTTGGTAGCCTGCGATATCTTTAAATGGTGTGCAGACATGCACTGTGCTCTCCATTAAGATGTCAAGGGACATAAACTACTCCTATCAGACACTGTTTGTGTCATGGTCATAACACGTCACACAACCTAGCCTTGCATGGAAGACTCCCAGTGGATGAACACACAGTATTTCACGCCTGCAGGGTTCTACAGGCGACAGGGACACCAACCAACCAAGCAAAGTGCTGCGCGCATCCTACAGCCCCAGTTGTTTCCGCTGACAGGTGAAAAACGATACAACTCCAGACAGCACAATCTAGCTTTCACTGCATGCTCCTTACGTGGTCCTCTGAAGAGGAATCCCGGGTTCACTCTGTCCCGCTATAAACAGGGATTTAGCAGTGGGGTCTGTTGTCCTTTAAATTTTGCTCACATGTGTAGGAAAGAGTTATGCATGGTTCAGGAAACAAAAAATGTGCATAAATATGATGTAATAACAGCTTTTGTCATCATCATCAATACCATTATCATCATCATCGTAGTCGTCGTCGTCGTCGTCGTCGTCGTTGTGTCGTCGACGTCTTCTGCGTCTTCGTCGTCTTCGTTGCCCTCCTCCTCCTCTCCTTAGTATCATCATCAGGTAGCACCATTTCATCATCGTCGTCATCGTTGTGGTCGTCATCGTCATTGTCTTCATCATCATCATCGTTATTGTCACCATCATCCATATCATATCATCTCATTTTAGGCCAAAGCCTAGTCCTTACAATCTGTCCTTGTCATGCATACATTATTTCAACACATATCATTCATACTGACAATTCAACATAGCAACATGGTAATCTAATTCTACAATGATAAGCAAACTATTCATAAAAGTACTAATGAGATGGGGGATGGTGCGGCCGAGGGGGAGGAGAGATCTGAGAGAGAGAGACTGTTGAGGACAGATTGGAGAGACGGTCTGTGTGAGGTGGCGGAAGAGACGGAGAAGTGTACGGGGGAGGGAGGAGGGATGACGAGATATGAGAAGAAGCGAGACAGACAGACCGAGACAGAGAGTGAGACCAGAACAGAGGAGAGGAGATGGGGAGACGAGAGGAGAGAGAGAGAGAGCTGTGTGAGGAGGAGGTCCGGTGACAGAAACATGAGAGAGGAGAGTACAACTGCAACAGAAAACAGGGCAGAAGTGACACACAAATCAGGGCAGCCCGGAAAGTAGCAAGAAAAATCCAAAAAGCAGGAAGAAAACAAAAAACCAAGCAGAAACGGAAAATACAACTTGCAGAACTAACATTAACAGATCCTAAACCTGAAAATACAGACGCTTTCCCCAGTAGTTTTAAGTGAACCTCTTAATCGCACAAGCACATGTAGTAGAAGGGCTCCCCCTATATCACTACCACCTATCCCCTCTCCCCATTCCCTAAAACAACATGGTGGTATGACTTGTGTTTCGATGATTTTTTTTAACGTGGTTGACAGCCCTGATATGGCCCTTTGCAGGAGTCGGCCTGGGCTATAGGCAACATGTTACCTTACCTTACCTACCTACCCACCACTCTCCCACAAATTGCTGCTGCATCAGTGTGCAGTGTGCGTTTATCTCAGTTGGAAATGCAAGAGCCATCAAGCCAGAACTACCAAAGGACGACGACAACCAACCCTCTTTCTCCCTCTCCTCCCCCCAGATGTACTACTCTGCTCTTCCTCCGTGTCCTACTGAGTACAGATTCTGTTGCCCAAGTGTTTTGATTACCTGGGTTCCTACAGTCGCGCGTGTGACCGTGTTTACCTAACTGTTGTCAACTCTTTGACTTACACGGGTCTATGAGCTCTGTGGCGCAGACTCGATCAAAACTAACGCAGTGATCTTCATCAAAAAACAGCACCCAAGAGGCCCGGGCTAAAAAAAAAAAGATAAAAAAAAAAAGACGCCCAAAAATGCCTCTCATCTATTGCAACACAATGAACAACTGCCTAATACATGATTTCCCTGTTCTCTCGCCCCTGTTCCGCCTTATTTCTGCGCGTTACTGCAAGGCCAACTTCCTGTCCTGCACCGCCCACCTTTCGTTCTGTGGAATTATCCGTGGTGCCGCATATTGGTTGTCATCGTCTTTCTGCATTTTTTTTTTCTTTTAACGCAAGGTTTTGAAAAAGTCTGTGCGCTTGGTTGGGTTATAACCTTCGCACTCTGAATTCATATAATTTGATTGATGGTTAGGCTCTCGTTTAGTTCTGATCATCTGCAGATCTAATTATGATTTTTATGGGTCAACTGATTGAAATGGACCTGTTTTTTGTTGTGATTTCAGTGGAGGGGCATAATTCATGTTAGAATGTATTGTTATCTTTAATATTGAGAAGCAGATTCTCTTTTAGAATCGATGTTTCGTAGGGTGTGAAGTGGGCTGAGGTGTTTGATGTTGTGGGCTCGTTAATTTCTGGAAACTATATCCTCCTCACTGCAGTCTTCTACACTAGGTTTTTGTCGTCGACTGGCCTTAACCGACATCAACGGTGTTCTTTGCTTTCATTAAAAAATCATGCACAACGATTGCTATCAACTTCTTCTTTCTTTGTGTTTGGCTCAGCTCTTCCGATCAAAGCAATTAGTGAGCACAGCTTCCTTTGTACATCACCGTATTACGGCCCCCCTTCTCCCCTCCTTTTATGTACCCCCTCCCCTAGCATAGGAGCTTTCCTTCTTCTTCCCTTCTTTAGCTATCGCAGCACCCATTTGTATCCATCCTATGTTAATGCCTTATCCACCCTACTCACTATAATGTTCCACTTGTCCCCTAGCTAGAATCCCCCCCACTGCTCCTAAATTTCCAAATACCCTCCTTGCCACTATAATTTTGCCATCTAACTTCACTCTTATCTTTCTACATGGGACAAAAATTGGCACCCTAGATCAAATCCATCAGTTTCCCAGATCCCGCCCTATGCTGTCAAATTAATCATTGACCACCCACGATTAGTGTCGCTACCGTCATTTTTCCCTTTTCTGTTCGACCCCTTACGACAATGACACGTCGGTCTCCTTCCCTCCTTTTCCAGGTCTGGCTTTTAAGGTATCCCATGCCACTATGTTGTATAAGTAGGGACTCTGACCAAGGTATTCTTAGGAGGAATGAATGATTTTCCCTTTCCTCGCTACCGTTTCACTTGACTTCCCCCTCTAAGCCTTTCTACTATTCTGTCCGTTGTGCTATCGTCGCATACATGATGCACAGTCACACACAGTTTTTCAACCCCACGCATATTTTTACACTAGAAATTACTAAGGCCCTAGTGCATGTTTTTCCTTATGTTACTTTTCCTTCTCTAATATGGGGCGTTTGTTTTGATATCTATATTGGTGTTTTTTTTTGATGTCGTCGCCTGTAGAATCTCTCGTGATATAGATGTATCTCTATACACTTCATTCTGAAAGCTACATTGCCCTTCGGATTGTGTAGAGTTTCCCCCGTACAATTTAAATGATGCACTTCACCACAAAAACAAACAACCTACCCCATCATACTATCCTACACAACATTCTTACCCTATATAATCGACTACTTTGTTCCTACTGTAAGTCAACCTTTAGTATAAAGACTTTCCCCAACTGCGAAGGGCCTTGGGCGACCCCCGGACCCACCCGACGTTACCCGCACTCGTCTTTTTTCATATCTGCTTTTTTCTATGAGTTCACTGCCCGTCAATTCCACACCATGGATGGCTCTCTCTTGCGTCTGCCTGTTTGCTATTCACACGATGGGTAAAGTCATAGTGCCGGCACTTAGGTAAGCCTCCTTTCCCTCATGTTAACGATCCACGTCAAGGGCAGCCAAATTCTTTGGCTATCGAACAGATGGTAAAATCGGCTGACTTTGACCTGGATGTATAACCAGCACTTCATTTCAGCTCTTGACTTTTTATCGTTAGCATTCCCCATTCGTGCTCCGTGTACTCAGCCCAGCTTTTATTGGGACTGTCAAATTCCCCCCCAACCGGACGACATTTTAACACCCACCCCCCCCACCCTACACGTACCGTTGCTAGGCACACCTATGACAAAGATCCCATATTTCAACCCACAATCGCCCCTACGGACATGATGAAGATCCTAGTGCAACTACTTGCAAACAGCCACACGCTGGCGCCTTATCACCCCGCCGTTCGAACCCCGTGCCTTCTCATATATTGACCCTGCCAGCAATCAACTTCTAGATGTGTAGTCTTGTGTCCCATGTGTCAACCCGTGACGTACATTCCTCGTGTTATCCCACCCCCGTGGGTCCTTTACTCTCACTCGTTTTCTTACATGGCCACCTTTTTCTCAGCGCTAATGCACACCCACATTACACCACAATCGTATTAGCGTATACCTACTTATATATATATCTATTTATATATTATTTAGATGAGACCGATGATGATTGGATCTCTCGATCCTTTGAGAGAGAGATTGCAGATTTCCGACGACTGACTGTAGATTGACTAGATAGATACTTATTTGTATCTACGCACACCCGATGCCCAAGAGATGTTATGAATAAATATATTTCACCCCATTCTCTTTGTATTCATACCCCCTATTTTTTTGTATTTCTATCTCACCAAAGTGATATTATTTATTATTTTTCAACAGTGATGTTTGATACAGGTGAAGGGGTGGGGCAGATGTGAAGACGGGAAAATTGGAGCAAGCTTGGAAGGGTAGGAAGAGAGTCAGAGATGAGAGACCGGAGGGAAGGAAAACAACAACAACAACAAAAAAAAAAAATGGGGGATGGGGGGTTAGATGTCTTTGAGAAAAACGAATAATCAATACCCATGAGATAGATTGTGATTTTTCAGTGAGACGGAAACACACGTCCTCTGATTTAAAAGAGCACTATCAAAATGCAAAGGTCGTTACCTGGGTATTGCTGAAGAGCGACTGAAAGCTCTTTCACCAGCCTCCGTCTCTCATACCTCCCCTCACATACCCCTCCCACCCCGCTAGTACACAACACACACACACACACACACACACACACACACACACACACACACACACACTCTTACATGCTTTCGTGCATGCACACACACACACACACACCACACACACACACACACACACACACACACACACACATAGACACATGGAACTCCCTGTTAGTGTACTAACGAGCCTTTTCGGGAGGCACATTTATAGTACAAACACGAAACGCCCTCCACTGACGAGCGGAAAAAAGTTCATATTGGATGCCCTTCATTGACGTGATGAAAGCGCTCGACGGACACACTGCAGTAAAGAATGGAACGCCTTACTGGTAGGTTTTTTCGGCTGAGCGTATTGGAACACAACATGGACACATCCGACTTTGGTAAGCTTGGCAGACGCACTGCCGTAGAAACTGGAAACGGTCACACCGCAGAGATCAGTGGGTTCGACAGACTCACTGAAGTACAAAGAGACAGCCTCCATTCATGAACTGTTCCCAACACATACATCATGAGGGAGACCCCCCCTAGAGCAGAAGCCAGGCGGATGAGGGGAGAGGGAGAGGAGAGGGATGATGGGAGAATATTAGGTGTAGAAAAGAAAGAGCATTTGCTGTTAATGTAACGTCTCTGACCTGAAGCGACCAGTCATAGACAACAACAAAACAATAACAAACAAAAAGAATAAAAAAAAAAAAAAAGCATGCGACGAGGGACGGAGATTCCTTTTAAAGTGTTCTGTTGAGGTTTTTTTTTTTGTTGAGGTAAATGTAACATCAATGCCATACTTAGTTTTGCACTTTCTACAAACACAAATACTATCAACACCCATTTACCAACAACTTATCAACAGAAAAATACCCGACAAAAAAGAATGAATGTTTATGTGGGAAAAAAAACTATTAGGGAAGAATCCAAGGTCATAACTAGTTTCTTAATGTATATGGATTCGCTATTGTTGAGCCGCAAAACCCAGTCCTCACATTTTTGAGAGTCTTTTTTTGACCTTTGATGGCATGGGACAGTGTCAGACAGCAGATGATTCGAGAAATTAGAATCTTGACTCCCACAAAACACAAATAATTTATCTTACCAAAATGGTTGTTTTTTTTTTTGAGAGCTTTAGGGGCACGGAAATCTTAAACATCAAAGAACGTAATTGAACTGATTTATTTTTGATTTGACTAAAAAACAAAACCTCTCCATTAATTATTATACACCTTCTGGTTCATTATTATCCTCCGAATGCAGAGTGTATTCAAAAGCTTTGAGTAACCACTTCTGTGAATATTGTTATCTAAGGTCTTCAAACTGGTCAACAAAATGATCCTTGCTAACCTGTCAAAAGTATACAAATGTTATTATTTCCATAAATATGCATGTAGGATCTAGCATTACATTCAGTTTAATTGTCCCCCGCAGCACTTACGCTGCTATCTGACTCCTTGGTGCGTGATTCTAACTGTTCATTTAGAGGAATTCTTTAGAGGGAATTCACAGTGAGATGGAATCCAAATACAAAGTTAAACACTGAATCTTGGCCTTGCACTGGCTAACTTTGTATTAAGTTGATTGATTTCGTGTGGTGTTGGTAATCTCCTCAACCGTTTTGGTCTTTGGCCCATTTTGACCCTTTCCGACCTCCCCACCCCACGCCCAATCCACTCAAAATAATATATTTTGCAGGCTTTCTAAAGGGTAAACTCTCTTTAATATGAGTGTAACGTTGTAACGCCATTTCAAACAGGCTATTTAATCAGCAGGTTGTTGAACAAGGAGTGGTGAAAATAATTAATAATGCTTACACAAATTATTAACGTTTAATGTTTTTTAAGGAAGGAAGGATAATGAAAAAAGTTTATCCTGCAAATTGCCATTTTAATTACAGATCCATCTGTGTAAATCTTGATATAGTCAGATAATACTTGTTTTCATGCTTAGGTTATAACTATAATGTTTCAAGACATTTGGAGACCGAGAGCAACTTGTTTAACATTAATATCGAAAATCAATATCAAAAGCAGGTTTTTACTATGCTCCCAGGGTGTGCGCGTGATTGGTACCAGTGTGCTTATGACAAACAAGTGCCCTCGGGGCTCTTCCTTGTGGTTGTAATTCTTTAGAAGTGATTATATCCGGTGCGTAGGAATTAGATGCATTGTAAAGAGTGTATTGTTTTAGCCACTTTTAGCAAAATCTTTCGCAGTTATTGTTTTGTTTTTTTATTTTTTTTTTTTTTTTACACACATTTCGTTCTTTTTTTCTTCACTATCCAAGAATAAATGTACCCACGCCCTACATAACAAGTTCTTCGAAAAAAAAAATTGACCCTCATCCCCCCCCCCGATAATCGATTGAATGATTTCTGCAACATTTTGGAAATAAAAGCGCGCTACACGTGAATCTTTCCTATTGTCATCAGGGGCGACAGACACACTGCGTCTTCTTCACATGATCCTAGATTGGAAGCATGGTAGATTGGTTACCCCAAAGCTCCCAGGTTAACAGCTTTGTTGTATTTTTTCCCCCCATTGCCCAGTTTTCTTGCTCCCCGCCTTACAGTCTACTGCTTTGACTACGTAATGGAAATTAATAGGTGTGTGTTTGTGGGGCATTAAAGAAAACTTCTTGGGCAATATTAAACAAGATCTGAGCAAGTGAATTGGTAAGACTTAAACTGTGCTTTAGTTCTTGCCTCCCCACACGTTGTTTTTTCTTTACTTATAATTTTGAGAGAAAATTTACATGCTTTCCGAGCTTTCTGCTATAAGTAATGATTATATGTTGGATTCCAGGAAAAAGTTTTACTTTGATTTTTGATGACAGATTGAGAACACCTAGCATTAGAAACCTTAACATTCTGCGGCACAAAGCCTTAAGCAAGAAGCCAATTCATTTAATGCTCAAATATAGGCAATTTTTTCTGGGTTATAAACGCCTGACGTTAAAAATGGGCCCCTACGTTCAGTGGCACACGCGTTTGTTTTTTCCCTGTAAAGACTATTCGGTGACTGTTATAACGCATTTCATTTTTCTTTTAATAACAATCAGTGATTTTACTAGTTCATTTTGGTTGTTTAAAACAGTTTTTTTAGTTTTGTTTTTTTAGTTTAATGCACTAGGGGTTGACATTGCGTCTTCATTGGTCTCATTATCAACATCTGCCTATTATATTTCGTCCACGCCATACTGGGACTAACTAAAAACTGCCCTCTCGTCCATCAATTTGGAAATCTCTTTGGGTGTCTGTGTATCTCTATTTTTTTCCTGGCAGCTCTTTCTCCGTTTTTCAGTTTTTTATTATTAAACCCCCCGGCGGAAAGGAAAACAGGAGAAATGGAGGAAATAAATGTTGCTGAACCTGGAGGTATAAAACTCCAATCGAAGGTATCCCCTGGGGTTCTTGTTTGATGTCACTTTCGTTTTTTTCTATCGACACACGCCTTTACTGTGTACGTCCAAACATGCCCACGCGCGTGATTATTAGTGCGCACCATTCTTCGAACTAAAGTAATTTCGACATTGATAGAGGCCTTCTATAATGGTGGGAAGCAGCTCCATGTAGTATAGATTCTTTCTAATTATACCGCCTTTTACGCGTGATGTTGGACTTGCCAGCACCCCCCTTACACTGCTTTTATTGATTCCCTAGTAAGATTGTTTTCCCTAATCTGCGGTTGCACACACGATAGATGTGTACTCATCGTTCAATAGTATTCCGTGTATAATTCCCGATACTAAATGAATCTTTATACTAGCTTTCTTAACGTCATAACAAAATAGTTGCAAGGAGTTTTTCCGCTTTTTTATCACGAGAACCTGCTGTTTGATTTTTGTGGTTGTGTCAAGTTTTTCACTAGATCTCCTGTATTTGATCGGCCTCTTCTCCGAAAAGCCTGCCTTTATTTTAGGTTAACTAATTGCCAGCTTGTTTTCGGCAGAAATTGGACTAATCTGTTTTAAACTATTTTTTTCTTCCCTACGATTTGCAAACGTGTGATGTTAACGAGATTGGCCTGGCGTCGATAGCTTGTTTTCTATCTGCATTTTAGCTTTCCCTGCCCCCCCCCCTGCTCTATATTAGGAAATAAACAACTTGATCGCTTTTTCCAACACAGACAGTCATTTTCCCCTTTACCCCCAACATCTTGTTGAATGATAGGTCAAACAATTCAATAGCCATGTAAGGTAAAGTGGTTTGAACAATTTCATAACGATATTTCCATCTAACCAACAGATGTTTTTTGCTTTTACTCAAATGTAAAAACAATACTTTTCTTTACTTCATCAAATGTCATTTAAGAATTTACATTTTGACATAGGTTTTTCACTTGTGAACTCAGTATAATCATGATTTGGATTTGTTTTACCTTGCTCTTCACTTCTCTAGACTCTTTGCTTTCAGTTGATGGTTTTTTTTATAACAACCCCGCATTTATAACTGTAATTGAACAAAATCTCTGCACAAATGCTTCGGCCTTTTCATTATAAGTGCGGAGATTCTGAGTTTTTTAATCTTAATGGGGCATTGTGGTAAGTTAATTCCGGTTTCTCATGGTTTTTCATCTGTTCCCAGACTTTTGCATATATGGGATTAGGGTGCTGTGTGGGGGAAGCGTGTGTTGTGTGTTGTTGGTGTGTGTGCGGTGTGCGTGTGTGGTCGTGTGTTGTTTGTGTGTGGGGGTGTGTGTGTGGTGTGTGGTGTGTGTGTTGTGTGTGCTTGTGGGGTGTGTGTGTTCTGTGTTGTATGGTGTTTTTCTGTGGTGGTGCGCGCGCGGGGCCCCCCCCTCCCGCGTGTGTTGTGACCCAAAGTATTAGGAAAGTCTCTTTGTAAGTCCTATTCTGGGTGACACCCAAGTTGCCCACAGTACAATCCAAGCTGTTAACATCAAAACACGTGGTCTTTAGAGAGTCTGTGGCTAAAACTGTTCCTGGTGACCAGGTGTCTGAAAGCTCTTGGGCATGGATGCTTGGAAACTTGAAAAAATTATCGAAGAAGGTGTGCTTACACAGCTTTGGCTACGAGGTCTCCAAAAACCACACAGGATCTCTCTCTATCGCTCGCTCTCTCTTCCTCTCCTTCTAGATATATATATTACATATAGAAACACACACACACAACACACACCACACACACACCACACACACACAACACGCAACATACATATATATATACATATAGATATATATATATAGGAGAGGAGTAGGAGACGAGAGGGAGGGACCCCCCCCTCCGAGCGAGACCCGAGATCGGGCCGGGAAGAGATGCGGAGTGCCCCCCCCCCTTCCCTCTGACTTGACGAGGCCCCCCTCTCCCTTTTCCCGGAAGGGAGGGTATTGAGGCGAGGAGTTTCAATCTTGAGGGTTAAAGTATCAGGAATGCTGGATTGGTAATAAATCCAGCCCCAAAGAAAAATAGAGCACGGAAAATCCATCGCACGATCAAAGTTAACCCCCCTGCCAAAACCACACAAAAAAAAAACACACAACCCAAAACAAAAAAAAACGGTAAAAACCACAAGAAAAAAAAACAACCGGAGCTCATTAAACAAGCCCTTGTCCCCCTCACCTCCAACCTGCATCACTCGATTCGCACCCGATCCCTCAATACAGGTTGATTTCCCTCCTTTCCCTGGAGTTGGGGGACTAAACAGGAAATGGAAAAAAAAAAAAAAAAAAAAAAACCGGGAAACAGATCATTAACCAACTCTCCACTCCCACCTCCACCGCCCTCACATCACCATCCGCACCCCTCCCCCTTTCCCCCTTGCTCTCTCGGCCCCCCTCTTTTCCCTTAGGCCAATGATTTGGATTATGTCAACAAAACCGCGTTCCGCGCATCCCCAACCTTCTCTCCACCATGTCCATCAGCATCCCTACCGCGTAGGACGTTGGGCGTTGGGCCCGTCCGCGGGGCCCCCCCCCTCCCCCACGGTTTGCGGCCCGGTGGGGGTGCGGGGGGGGGGGGGGGGGGGGGGGGGGGGGGGGGGGGGGGGGGGGGGGGGGGGGGGGACGGGGAGGGCTATTGTGCTTGTGCCCCAGGATTCTGCATGTCTAGCGACGAAGGATGGGGTGGGGGGGGGGGGGGGGGGGCGGGGGGGGGGGGGGTTGCCGATGGACATTAGAAACAAAGGGGAAAGCGCGCTGAATATTGTGACTGGTAAGATTGGATGACACCTACTGTCTCAAAGGTGGGCGGGGTGGTCTTATTGTTAAGATAGATGATGACCGAACATGTGGACCGTAACAAATACAAAACGGCGCCTAGGAAACCCCCTGCTCTATCAGTCCCTCCCCCTTCCCTCCTTACTCTAATTCTCCCACACTCTCTACGGGCATTACCCTCTTTTAAAAGACGCTTCTTGGGCAACAATTTGTCCATATCCTGTTATACTTACATACCCGGTTGACTCAGCCGACCAACGTTGCCGTATACGCATCAAACATGTACCCTCCCCTGACCACTGCACTGCAGACTGTCAGGTACTATCGTACACCTCCCTTTTGACGATGCGGATGCACTTAACAAAGGATGGTGTGTGGGTGTGTAGGTCCCTGCCTTCCTGCTGGTGTGGTGTCCGTTGGTGTGTTGGTGTGTGTGTTCGTACTTCTCCGCGTGTGTGGAGTTCCTCGGTGTGCTCCCCCGTGAGTGTCGTGTGTGTGCGTGTGTATCCGTCGAGACCAACGGGAGTTAGTGATTGTGCCGTAACCCTGTGATAAAAAAGAGGCCCGGGGGGGGGGGGGGGGGGCGGCGCGGGTCCTCCCCCGGTGAGAAAGAAAGACAAGAGGAGAGAGAGGGAGGGGGGGGGGAAGGGGGGGAAGAGGAAAGGGCAGCCAAAATTTGAGTGTAGTTAAGTACTGATTCTTTTTCAGTAAATGGGAATTATTGATCCATAAACACCACCCCACTATCATTTATGAATGTGTTTAATAAAATTTTAAAATTTTTATGAAATTAAATAACTACACAAACCCCGTCATCAAGCATTCAACTCTTCGGATGCATATTCTCACCAAAGTTTTTTAAACGCGACGCAAACCATTGGTTTTTCTTCACAATATCTACCATGTTTTCATCTGTCTGTCACTGTAAACTAATTCAGTTCTACCCCATCAGGAAATTATGTTTAAACTCCCTCGGCTGTCCAATGCATTTGTCGACCCACACCACCTTCCCCTTTTGTTATCTCTCCCCCTCATCCGATTTATAGGTCGCTTGTACGCCAGAAACTTTTAAAAAGAAAAAAAGATGTTACAAATTTGCTTAGGACCCCAATGGTTGCGCGTTCTTTGAATTCAAAGTGATGTCATTTCCATCCTTTTATTGAGTTCACAAGGCCAAAACGCAAAAATTCTTTTTTTCCGCCGCAATGGTCGATTCCCTTCTTTCCCCATCATTTGGTTAAATTCGAATGCGTACCAAGTTTACTCGTGCTATGACCCCCCCCAGCGTTCTTTTGTCTCGCTGTTCGCAACAAAATGTCACGTGATGCATTTACAAATTATGTGCCCCGGATGTAATTATACAATGCAAATGTGTCCACAAACAAAATATAAATATCAAGTTTTTCTTGCGGTGTGGTCTTGTTCTTTTCCCCCCCCCCAAATGTAACTCGTTACATTTTTGGTGGCCTATCGAAGCATTAGGTTAGGTAAGAGGGGCGGGCAGATTTACTTCGTACATGGTTCCTGCAATTCATTAAACACCAAGAAGGTCCCCCAAATACAAAGTCCCTTTTTGTGGTCCGGTCTCAATTCCCTTTCTGCAAGGCCCTCTTACTGTCTAGTGGGCCTCTTTTCCCAGCATCCTCCCCCTCAATTTTTTTTAGCACCCAGATTATAAAACACACATACTCACGTCTGCTACAATTCAAAGTGTTCAAACAGACGGGGAAAATAACCTGCGAATTCATACCCTATAAATGTTCACGGAAAAAAAAATATTTTATGCCTTAATATTCCCCATTGAGTTCTAAAAAAAGAGAGAGAAATCAACGCAAACGGTGTGGTGTGTGTGTGTGTGTGGTGTGTTGTGTGTGTGTTGTGGTGTGTGTGTGTGACGAGTGTGTGCCTCGTGCGTTTCACTGCGTGAGTGCTGCTTTGCCGTGCTGTGCGTGCTTGCGTGCGTGCGTGTGTAGTGCGTTCCCCGGGTTCTGTGTGTGTGTTTGTGTGTGTGTGTTTTGTTTGTGTGTGTGTGTGCGTTGTCCCCGTGTGTGCTGTTGGACCGTGTGTGTGTGTGTTTCGCATGTCTAGTGTTGTGTTGGTGTGTGTGCGTGTGTGCTGGCTGGCTGTGTCTGCCCTTGTTTCTTTCGTTGCCTTGCGCTCCGAAAAACTAGTCATCAAAGCAGTTTTTTTTGCTTTTCTTTCAAGGTTAGAATTAAAAATCCAGGTTTTAAACTATTCATAACCCTTCAACAAACCCAACACCGACCTGTTGTAGAAAACACCATTCTTCGCATGGCTCCTTCCCTGCTCTATGCACAGATAACGTAGACAGCAATACCCCCTATATCTCATCAAAAAACACAACAAACACAAAAAAAAAAAACGCCTTTCTGTCACATCATATTTGAAACATCAGATATAAGTCAATTAACTTACCCCTGCGTTCACTTTCTATCCCCACCCCCCCCCTTCCTATCGGACTCTCATTTTTTTTATTTCTTTTACAAAATCCGGTCCTGTAATAAGTAAAACTCAAGACTAGGAGTTGCCCACCGCACAGTCTTTTTCAAGTTGGTTGTTTGGACTATCACATCTTCTGTGCCCCTCTCTTAGTAACGATTTTTCCGCCGCGTGAAATCATACTGGAATCCACTGGTCCAGGTTCGGGTTGTTGCTACAACTGCTGGTCTGTAGATACGCAGTTGTGTCCTGTTTTTTCCTTGATGTTCAGACGGGACTAATACTTAAAGGACAGATGTGATAGAGGGGAGGAGAAAGGGAAGGCACGCAGCGTCTTATCTTCTCCCTTCACAAGGCACGTCTGTGCGGTCCCCCTGCGTTGTTGTCGCAACAGTCCCCACCATAAGTTCGTTTGCGGTATCGTCTTACCCTACCCTTCTCAGGCTCCTACCACTCACACAACGTCATTCTCAAAATTTTCCATTGTTGTACAAAAAAAAACCACTTCAAGAAACAGAACGTTTTTGGGTATATCATTTTTGTTTTTTTATATTTTTTTATCTCATTCTTCCATCCCTCCCACCCTCCTAACCTTCACCCTTCGTATTGCACCCTTTCATCTCTCTCTCTCTCTCTCCTCTCTCTCTCTCTCATCTCTCTCTCTATCTCTCCTCTCTCCTTCTATAACATTTTCTCCCCTCTCTCCCTCTTCTCCCTCTCTCTCGCTCACTTCTCTTGGTGTTTCCCTTTTTCAGACACGTCCCGGCAACTTCGCTTCTTGTCACTCGATATACAAAGCCTTTTCTTCTGTTCCAAGCTCATTTAGCTCCCGGCCCCCCCCCCCTTGCTAGTGGCCAGACCGCCCCCTGTGTTTGTGAGAAAGGACGTGTTCATTTTTCCCTCTTGTTAGGAGTGTTGTTTCCGACTACTTTGCTTTCGTTCTGAAATTCCAGCATGCAGATGCCCTCCCTTTTTTTTTCCCCAAAAATGATTTTTTTTTTTGTCGTTTACATTCCCATGTGCTGCCCCCCAATAAGCTTTATGTTTTAACGCAGCATATATTGCAGTTTGTTTATGTAAACATCGTTTAAAGACCCCGGGCATTTTTCATGTTTCATCCCCCCCAACCCCACTGTTGCTTGGACATGGCAGTGTTGCTACTCCCTTACCTCAACATCCCTTCTCCTTGCCCTCCGCAACTTCCTCCCCCCACCCCTCCCCCTATCCTCTGCATTTACTGAACTCTTTAACTTTAAACATCAATTCTGTTTGCTAACGGCTGTGAATGAATGAAAAAGCAAAAAAAATTTTAGAACCCCATCAATAGTGTCGGTTTGTTACATGAACCTTCCCCCCTTTTTTTTTTTTTGTTTTAAGGCATGCTGTTGTGCTAATTTAATTTGGAGGGAATTTTTATTCCTATTGGCATGCTAATAGTAGTAATCTTTAATTGTAGGATGGTTTAGTTTACTATGCAGAGAAAATAAATGTTCTAGTAAGTAACTTCGACAAAGTGTATCTAGAGGATGTGAGTCCTCCGCAATGGTAATTTGGTCCCCCCCATACCAATTCAGAATTTTTGTGTTGGTTGGACACCTATCGCCACTGGAATGGATCCTCATTATTCTAAACTATATTTTGACTCCCCCCCCACCCTCGCCCCCCTTTTCTTCTGATCTATGCTTCATGGCTTCCCAACCTTTTCTCTCCCTACTATTTCAATATTTTTTTCCCCCGTACCCCCATCTGTGATTTTTGACAAATCAGAATAGCGAAAATAATTAACTGTCCACGTATTCTAACAACCAGTGGCTCTCTCCCCCCACACCCCCTCCCCGCACGATTGTAGTCAGCGATTAGCGCGTTGTTTATGACCTGAACACTAATAACAGTAACTAGACGATCTTGAACCTTGACCTAATCCCAATTTACTGGTATAAAGCAACACATCCAATTTCCACCTAATCATATGTAAGATTTCACGATTCCGATGTCGTTCCCTTGACCTATGCCATCCCCAAAAAAACATTATTATACTTAATTTATATATAGATTAACTACCTTAGCCCCGCTGGCACATCACGGAAGGTGCTCAGGCTGCTGAAAGAAGGGAATACAAGCCGACCACCCCCAACCCATCTTCATTTATAACGCGACCAGCTTGTGGTTCTTGTGTCTTTGTCTTTGCGGGATTATATATATATGCTTATATATTAATATATATTATGATCATAATCCTATATATTATTTCTATCCTCGCATACACGACTTCCCTATACTCATAAATAATATAGAGGGGAGGAGGGATTGGAGAGCCCCCCCCCGGACGACGGAGATGCGAGGAGAGAGGATAGCCCCCCCAGAGAGTGAGAGTTGAGAGCTGACGTAGAGCCGAGTTTTGACGGGATACTGAACTCATAAGAACCCTCATTTAAACTCTCCCACCACCGATACTATCCCACTCGTTCCTGCCTCTATTCCTCTGTCTTATTTTTTAGGAAAGTGAGGATATAACTAATAGCAGATTATTAAAACCACCCCTCCCCCCTTCTACGGGCAACACCTTTTTTTTTTCCTTTCTGCCCATATTCCGCCCCCTCCTTATACGTTAGGAGTTCGCCCCCTCTTGTCGGCCCCCCCACACCCATTGTACAGATCCCCCCCCCCCCCCGCCCCGCCTCTATCCAATGATTGCCCTGATTTCTCTTTGTGCTTCAACCCCCCTCATAGATTCCATTCTTTGTTTTTTTTGTTTTTTTTTTTAGCAAACACATGATTCAAACCTAAATGTGTGTTCGCTGTGTTGGCATCCTCTGAAGCTTGCCTAATGTAATCATTCTGGGTGTTCATAAGGACATTTTTCCCGGTCGACATTTATATTGTTGAAGTTTGCCTATAATTATGCTCTATCCTCTCTATTCCTCTATCCCCCCGATCTTCCCTCTTCTTCCTCTCCCCTCCAACACCTCCTATCCTCCTTCATTTCTTCGTCTCTCCTCCTCTCTCCTCCCTCCTTCCCCCCCCTCCTCTCTTCTCTTTCCTCCTTCTCTCTGTCTTGGGTGGTCTGTCTGTCTGTCTGTCTGTTTGTGCTCTGTCTCGGTCTCCCCCACTCCATTTGCTTTCTTTGTTTTGCTTTCACCCTTCACTTCTTTAATGTAAATACCTTTAAAGAACGGAGGTCTAAAATAATCTTTTATTTAATATCCAAACAATCTCAAGTGCGAAAACGGAAAAACTATTTTCAAGGGGGAGGGGAAAGGGTTCTTCTAAACAATTTCTGTTATTGTTCAGACAAACGATCTCAATGTGGGACACTTTTGCCTTTTTAATTCGTAAAGGATGTATGAAATGCATATAGCGTTAAGAGGACATTTAAACTGCTGAATCAAAAACATGTCTGTCCATGTTTCCATCCCACCCCCTCTCTTTGGTTGTGATTTATTTGTTTCTGCGCTTCTCAGGCAGGGAAGTGTAGCACTTGTGGCACGCTAGACTCTCCTATCCTCTCTCTCTCTCTCTCTTCCTCTCCTCTCCCCTCTTTTCTCGCTCTGTCTCTCTCTGTCTCTATCTCTCTCTCCCCCTCCCCCTCTCCTCTCTCGCCCACTCTCTGGTCTCTCTCTCTCTTTCTCTCTCGGTCTGTCTGTCTCTCTCTCTGTCTATGTATGTCTGGTCTGTCTCTCTGTCTCTGCTCGGGCTGTCTCTCTCTGTGGCTCTGTACTTCTCCTCTCTGTCTGTCTGCTGTCTATCTCTCTTCTCTCTCTCTCGCTCTCTCTCGCTATCTCGCTCTTAGGATGGGTCTGTCAATTCCACCCCCCCACCACCTAACACCACACCCACACACACACACACTACACACACACACCCACACAAACACACACACACACACACACACCCATCACATTCCATACACCCTGTTGGGTTTGGCCCTCTAATGCATTCACCTAAATCTCCCATTGTTTTCGTCAGGTGTGACAGCTATATCTATTTAATGCAATTCAATTTGTGGCCTCCAGTGAAACCCGACGACACAAAGAATGGTGTACAGTTTCAAACCCTCTACATCTTGTACGGTTTTATTCTCATTAACTACCTTGCACGACAAAAAAATTTACACACCACACCACCCACTCACACCCACCACAAACAACACCAACACACACACCAACACGCCACGCACCCGCACGCCACGCCGCCCGGCTTGGCGCCCGCGCCTCCTCCCCGCTGCGCGCGCGCGCCGGGGCGGCGCGTTTCCATTATCATAATTAGATATTTATTTTTTTTTTGTGAGTCGGGAGTGCAGGAATGAAAATAAAAAAAAAAAAGCTGTTGTTGTTAAAAGTTTTTTCTTTTAACCGTCAATAAAAGGATAATCTAGTTTACCAGCCGCGGCGTTGGCGAAGTAATGGTGGTTTAGCGTCGCGGAACTCCCGGCTGGGACGGTCAAGTGGCCGTTCGAATCCATTACGAACAGTCCAACGTGGGTTGGTTTTTCTCTGCCTCGACCGGCTACTACCAGAGTTGAGGTGCTCGGACGCAGCTTGGGAGATGGGACCATCACCCCCAGTTCGTACGTTTCATTCAAACAATTCGGATGCCGTCTTCTCGAGAGTTCTTTGTGTCTTGATCAAATTTCCCCTGCACACCCAACAATGGTCGGTGCCACCCTAGCATCTCTCGGGACCTGCCTGTTCTGCTGCCCGGAGGCCCCCTTTTAAACCTTATGAAAGGAAGCGTAGCAGTAAACGCCGCATTCGGCACTGTCCAGTATCAGAACCCCACGAAATGGACCCCCAATCCGTTCCCCATCCCCTTCACCGCATTCTCATATTAATCATCTATCATTGTCTCGAGCAGCATTAAAAAACGACATGTCTCAAATTCCTTCACGAACATGCCTACTCATCGCCGCCGACCTCAACTATTCGACTGTCCTCTAACATGTCTGTGGCCTATTCGGTTTGGTTCCGTCCGGCGTGTCCAACGGTAATCTGGAACGAGGACACATGCGGGGCCATGTCGTGTGGAACCGGAAACTCGTAAGGATTGGCGCCCTCAGGAGGCCGCGGATGACGCCTCCACTCACGCCGGCTCCGCGGACTAAGACATATTATTTGTGTCAGTAGGGGCTGGCTCGGTCCCCAGTACGGTGTTTGTACTGCGTATGTATATGTCTTAAGATCAGAACAACACGGCGCCACGGGGCTGATAAAAACACGAATGACCGGCAGCAGTGCAGTGTCTCCTCCGCGTGGGTTGCCTCTCGATGAACTTGACTTGATGCGGTCCTGCGGAATGTATCGGTGCTGGCTGCGGCCTATGGGGACTGACCGGGTCTGTGGCCTGTGGTTACGGGGTGATTGAATTATTGTACCCGCCAGGTTGTGGTTGCTTTCTTCGTCCATGACTATGAGGTTCGGTTTGACCGCAGACCTCCATAGCTAGCGGTGGTCCCGGGACCAGCCAACAAAAAAAAAAAAAAAAAAAAAAAAAAAGACTATCTTATGTTTTTTTGTGACGTGCAGGATGTGGAAACTTCTTCTTTAAACCTCAATAAAGATAATTTTGGCACCTTGATTGACTTCACACCTAACCACCACATCACTACCCACGAATCACCACACTCCACACCACATCCACACCTACCACACAACACACCTAGAACAACCCACATCCGCGCAGCCTTCGCTCGGCACACAACACACACCACACACCCACACACCCCACCACACCCACACACACACACACTACATTCATACTACAGACACACGCGAGACTCCGAGTTCATCGACAACAATAAGCAAAAGACGCATTACATGATCATATGTAATCAATGTCACAAACCACAGAAACAGTGAATAAAAGATATCGTGCTACCAAGGATAGAAAACAAAAAAACTCTCTATTTACCCGAGGGAATGATAGGCTCA
>JADBJO010028837.1:12500-19688 GCA_016801955.1 Conus betulinus | reverse complement strand
AATCTCTCTCTATATCTCTTTCTCTCTCTCTCGCTGCTCTCTCGCCTCTCTATCCATCCCCCCCCACCCACCCTTTCTGTCTGTATGTCGCCTGTTTGCTTTTGTTTCTTTGTTTGGCTTGTCATTTTCCTATGTTTTTTGCCTGTCTGCGTATTTTGCTCCTATTTCCCTTCTGCAAATAGTTTTTCTCAATTAAGTTCAAACTTCTCTTCGTTTATCACACACACACACACACACAAACACACCCACACACACACACAGCGCGCGCGCGCGCGAAACGCACGCGCACGCACGCACACACACAGAAGGTGCACTCGCGGCGTGCGAATGCATAAAGAGGAACGAAGGCATAAAGAGAGAGAGGAGGGGACGAGAAGAGAGAGCATTCAAGTTCAGAACTGTGTTTTCTGTTCAACCCAAAAGCCTCTCATAAAATGGTTTACCTTCACAAAACCATAGTATACTTATAAAAGGGCAAAAAAAAAAACAAAAAAAGGCTGCGAGTGGTTTTCCAAAGTAAACAACATCAAAACCATATTACTTTCAAGAAACATCTGATATAGTTAACTCACCAAAAAAGGCAACAGTCTTTGAACTAATTCTGAAGGAAAGGGGAAAAACCACCAAAAACCTTTAGTTGTTACCTAATCTCGGTCCTATAAATGGTGTCCGCCGATATATTCTACGCCGAATAAACTAACAAACAACCTGTTGTACATTTATTTTCCAAACGGCCAAGATACACAAAA
The DNA here is from genome assembly GCA_016801955.1 of Conus betulinus. Taxonomy (NCBI): domain Eukaryota; kingdom Metazoa; phylum Mollusca; class Gastropoda; order Neogastropoda; family Conidae; genus Conus; species Conus betulinus. The sequence goes on along the minus strand of JADBJO010028837.1, from coordinate 18,939 downwards.
AGAAAACAGAATTTGACCGAGCACGATTGATTGTAGTATTTGTGAAATTTGACCTCTGGCCCTAGCAATGCGCGAGATCTTTTAACATCCGGTTTTGCCAAGAAGAATGGCGTGTGCCTTTGTGCTAACATTCACCCGCATAGCAATACAATGTTAAGACCTTCTTCAAGTCTCACACACAGATTTTTTAATGCAACAACCATCACCCTCACCTGAAACAAAATTGAGAGGGTTTTAGAAAATTTTAAAAGCTGGGCTCAAACGGATAAGATTTCAAAAAATGAATTTGAAATGGTTTTTGCAATCTTACCTGGCGTCGTTCCTTTTTTTTTTATTTTTTTTTTGACGAAGATTTTACATGTATTATTTTGAAGGGAGATACTTGAACATTTGGTGTGAAATCAGTTGCTCTTCACTTACGTAAGAAAACTTGATGGCAAAAGTTCCGGAACCACGGTCTAAAAAAAAATCATTGATCTAACATTTAATTTTTTCTGTTTTTGTTCCTTCAAAAAACGGGTTAGAGGACGTGTAGAACTGAGGCAGGACAATCTACTCGATTCAAGTGAATCAGTCAAGAGCACAACAATATGTAAACTTGACGTCATTTGGTGGGCGTAGTAATCACTTGAAACATATAAAGTACATAAGCATTGTAAAATCCGAAAATGGAAAAAATCCCGTTGATTCGGGCTATAAAAGCATGGATCCCCCCCCCCCCCCCCCCCCCCCCCCCCCCCCCCCCCCCCCCCTCCCCCCCCCCCCCCCCCACCCCCCCCCCCCCACCCCCCCCCCCCCCCCCCCCCCCCCCCCCCCCCCACCCCCCCCCCCCCCCCCCCCCCCCCCCCCCCCCCCCCCCCCCCCCCCCCCCCCCCCCCCCCCCCCCCCCCCACCCTCCCCCCCCCCCCCCCCCCCACCCCCCCCCCCCCCCCCACCCCCCCCCCACCCCCCCCCCCCCCCCCCCACCCCACCCCCCACCCCCCCCCCCCCCCCCCTATAAATGGTTGATTCAAGGTAAAAATGCATAAAATGTACGGGTTAGTAGCTCTGTGAAACTGCTCAGGTGGTGCAAATTAGGATGGGTCTCTAACAGATAATATCAGCAAGAACAGCGGTCAAGCAAAATTGATTAAACCTTTCTTTGAAATTTATTGTATAACTGAATTTGGAAAGGTACACATTGTTTTAGGGAAAGCACGGTATATAATCACGTTGTAAATGTTTAAATGGATATATGCATATCTTTTAGCATATGATGGTGTGTGACACTGGTTTCTGGAACAACAACAGGTCTGCAAAACGCAGTTTTTCAACTCTGAGAGAGCCTCTGTTTAACTGTCCATCTCGAAAACGTAATACTGGCAAAAAACATAAAATAATGTTCAGAAAGAAAGGGATCTTTTGCTGCAAGGGAAACATTAGTCCCTCATGGATGTTATGTTATGCCAGTGGTGGTGAAATGCTTACAAATATTTCCCTAAGTATTCTTTAGCACCCTTTAAGTTTTATTTTTTGATCGCAAAATGTCTGAGAGCAGCAAGTTTTTTGTTAAAACGCCACTGCATGCATTATGAACACATTAATACTATGAGCGTTCCTTACAGCTGTCTGTAAAATTGTTTGATTCTCAGATTCAGCAGATTGACAGTTTGGTACTTAACTGTCGGGTGTCAACAGTGATGCTTTTGAAGTTCAAAAGATCAATATAATATATGGGCATGTAATAGTTTTTTAAGAGAGCACATGCAAATAGCGAGAGATTTACTACATGGGGGAACAAACAGATATCATGTCCAGTACATTCAGTGGACCTGGTGAGCTTTTTCCACTGTTGCCGGGAAGTTAAAAGAGCTCGGTTAGGAGATTAGGTCACAAGTTAAAAGAGCTCGGTATTGCTAAAGAAACTTTAAATGGATGTTAGCAAACTGACAATATATATATATATATAATATATATATATATATATATATATATATATATATATATATATATATATATATATGGACAAACGAATCACAAGACAAAGCACGACGCGTTTTCGACATCTTAGGTCTTCTTCAAGCAAGATGCAAAACAATTAGGACAACGACAATGAAGGAGCAATCACTTATCTTCAATCACTTCAGCGTTGAACGCCTATCTTGCGCCGAAGTGATTGAAGATAAGTGATTCAACGCCTAATTCGCGCTGAAGTAATTGAAGATAAGTGATTCAAAGCCAATCTTGCGCTAAAGTGATTGAAGATAAGTGATTGCTCGTTCATTTTCGTTGTCCTATTTGTTTTGTATCTTGCTTGAATTAGACCTAAGAGGTCGAAACGTGTCTTGTGTTTCGTTTGCCCATGCTTTTTTTTTTTTTTTGCAGTTCACTAACATTTATTTAAGATTTGTTCAGATTTCCGCCTGCAGTCGTCTCTCACTTTGCGACTAGATCGGCATTGCTAGACAAGAGTTTATTATACAATCAATTATGCTTGCTCAGTCTGTTATTGCCTTTTGGAACAACAATGTAGAAAACAGTTTGTTTGATATCAGTGTGAGGCATTTATAGCACGAATTTATGTCACAACTACGGTTAGCTTTTTTTTGAAGTTTTCTTCAGTTTCAGGATGTTCTCCTTTGAGTTGATGAGATCTCAACATGTTTGAACACATTTGCCTGAAAACCAATCGCAGTATTTGCTTTTATTTTCGCATAAGTAAAATTTCGTATATGTAAACCCGTTCCTGAAAGACTTTGGGCTAGCAGGTAACTGTTCTGAATTTTGATTTATCTCTCTTTCTCTGTCTGTCTGTCAGTCAGTCAGTCTGTCAGTCCGTCTGCATGTCTGTCTGTCTGTCTGCCCTGTCTGTCTGTCTGTCTCTGTCTGTCTCTCTCTCTCTCTCTCTCTCTCTCTCTCTCTCTCTCTCTCTCTCGTTTTATGCGCGCGCGCGCGCGAGCGTGTATTTGCGTGTGCGTGCGTGTGTGTGGGAGAGGGGGACGAGGGGGGCTGTGGGTGTGGTTGTGAAGAGAGAGACATTCGAACTTCATTGAGAAAACTATTTAAAGAAGGAAATAGGGACAAATAGGCAGGACAAATAGCCAGAAACATAGAAAAAAATCAAAATCGATCGAACAAAAAAAACAGAGTAGTAGCACACACACACACACACACACACCACACACACACACACAACACACAACACACACACGCACACACTCACACACACACACAACACACACACACACACACACACACACACACACACACACACACACACACGCACACACATACACAGAGAGAGGAGGATGGGGGGGGGGGGGGGGGAGGAGTTTACTTCAAGAAAGATTTCTCTTTGTTTTTTTTTTCCCCATTGTTTGTTTGCTTGTTTGCTTTCAATTCTTTCTTTCTTTAGCCACACTCTTCATTTCTTCTTCCTTTCCTCCTTCCACTCGTTCATTCTTACTTTCTTTGAGTTTTGTCTTTCTTTATTTCTTTGCCTTTTGGGGATTTTATACCTTACTTTCAATTTATATTCATAATTCTTTTTTTTTCTGCTCCCTCACTCGCTTCCCTTCTTTCCTTTTTCCTTTCTCTCCTTTCTTTATTGCTCGTTTACTCTTCCTTCTTTCAAGTTTCTTCTTTTTTTTCTGTCTGCCTTTATTTCATTTTTTCCCTTGCACTTTATACGCACATGCACAAACACACACACACACACACACACACACACACACACACACACACACACACACACACACACACACACACTTGTTTAGGTGCACGCACGCACGTACGCACGCACACATGCACACACGCTTGCACACACACACACGCACGCACGCACACACACACACACACACACACACACACACACACACACACACACACACACACACACACACACACACACACACGTGTGCGCGGGGGCAATCACACACACACACACACACACACACACACACACCACACACACAAAAAGGGTGCAATGAACACTAAAAAATCTGTACATGTTAAAAATTCCTTTATCTTTATCTGAAAGTTATTCCTTAATAACGAAAATTTGTTGGAATCATGTGAAGGAACTATTAGGAGGTTCCTATGTAAATTTCACTGAAAAGAGGAATATTTTCAAAGTCAAACATATACATTCCTGCAATGGTGAGTTCATGTGTGAAAACCGAACACTGTCATCCCTGGTCTACAGATTCAGACTGAATGCTCTCAGATGCAAATTCAACAGTCATGTTAAGTGCGTCTGCGGTGAGGAAATAACACTGTCCATGTTATTCTACACTGTCAGCATTTGAAATCATTTTTACCCACTTCGATTTGTGATTCAACGGTTTCAGATTCATCTTTTAAGGATATTTTATTGAACGATTTGCTTATGCTAGATGTTGTTTAAAGGCTTAAAAACGGAGCCCAGCTGGCTCATTGATTTAATGTTTACAAAAATGTTTTGAGTATGTTATTGTTGTTAAGATTTTCATTTTTGAAGGGAAATGGTAGGGAGGTTCAGAGATAGGAAGACAGAGAGAGAGAGAGAGAGAGAGAGTCTTTCAATCATGATGATATATGGGACGGTTGAATTTGAAGTCTTTGAGAATCTTTCTCCTCGGGGGTTTGCTGCACCCAAAAGCATGCCATTTTGAACGGAAAAGAAATTACAGGGTTGGTCTGAATCTTTTGCGGACTACTACTACTTCGGAGTAAAGGACACTTCGGAGTCTTGCTGTTCTCGATTGTCGGCCGTTCGGACTATCTCCATACACCGAAATAAAGCGATTGGATATATGTCGTAAACAAAAACAATTTCAAAGGGTTTTTTTTTTCCCCTAAAATGTCGATGCCACTCCAAACCTAATGTGGAAGAACTGTAAGGAACTTCCCAAGTTCTAAAACCAAAGCATCCCATCCCAGCCTTTCCTTTGTTCTCTTCTTTACGAATAGTTCTTCAAAAACCAAAACCACCACTCCTGCTTTCCAACTCAAGAAGAGGACTTATCTGCAGGAACACTGCGGGTAGCTATTTGGTAATTGCCGCTATTTCCAAAGAGCACCATCCGGAACTTCCTACGCACGGTCCTAGGGGGGAAAAGACGAACCTAAAACCGATGCCGCAGGCAAACTGATCGATCTTTTCCATTGAATCTATATTCCAGGGACAGCACAAGTGGATCTGATGAGAAGCTACTTTTACGGTACGACCGACGGCAGCATTTCTAAAGCTTCCCTCTCGCTGTCAGGTTTCCTTGGACATATGCTACTCAGAAGTCGTGGACCACGGAAACAAAGTGTTTTTTGTCTGTCTTCTTGGAGATATCTCTGCTTCAGCCCTGATTTCTTTGATTGTTAAAACAGTATCGCGGTGAACAGAGGGTGTACAATGTTAGCACTGGACACTCCTTGCACGTGCGTGATACATACTACCATTGTCGCTATTATGGCTTGTTAGTTAAACTGGTTTGGAAATGAGTGACTATTCCATAATATTCCTGTAAATTGTCCTTTAGTCTGCAGACACAAAAGCGCGATGTGCACAGCGTTCAGTTCTCAAACACCATTCTAGATACGTTTTCTGCGTTGTGCAGTTCGTTACTTAATTTCTTGCTACATTGTATTTGGAATTGTCGAAAATCAAAGCCAGTCCTGGCCATTTTATCACAGTATACATGACTCAGTACCAGCCAGCATCACCAGCAGCTAAAGCTCTGTTTGGTGTAACATTTCCACATGGCCCAGGGACTTGCTAATGGCGGCATTGTCAAGGAGGTCCAGTCAGCTGGAGTGGACCTAAGGACAGATCCAGTGGACAAGGCCAATGACTCACATACACTGACCCACCCTTCTTTCTCCGGCACCCTCCCAAGCAAACATTTCCTCTTTCTATTCTAGGTTAAACACCCAGTCTATGATTTTGTTTCTTAGAGATGTTGCCTTTATTCTGCTTTATTGGACAGACCGTTTCGCTTCATTTATTTGCGTAATAGTCGGATTATTATCATCATTACGTACGCACAAACTCATTCACTTTCTCCTTCTTTAATTATTAACACAATATATATACTTAAATGCGCTTCTGATGCTTACTCTATGTTCCCATGTGTACCTTCTCATCGGAAAAATTTTGCGTCATACGTGAACTTTGCCACGCCTTTTCCTGATGCATGAAAAGTTTTGTCCTTTCGTTCATATTCCATATCATTTTCAATTCAAGCAACATGAATGTCGTTTTTTAAGACTTCGACGAGAAAGTTCGTTCTAATAGGACTGCATTTTCGTTTTTCTTCATTATATCAACTCTAAACTCTACTTCCCTTGCGAGTCAGCTCTCTTTCGCAGAATGTCCACAGCGTTGCTGTTGTTGCGCCAGTCTTTCAATGTCTTCATACTGAACGGGTGTCACTTCTGAATGTCATCATCATCATTCATTCATCCTGTTAGCGTAGGAAATGACACG
>JADBJO010028837.1:0-10000 GCA_016801955.1 Conus betulinus | reverse complement strand
AAATTATATTGTCTAAAGTTGTTTTTTTTTTTCTCCTTGTTTGTCTCTATGCCTCATTGAATGTTAATTTTGGAATCAACTGAAATGCGTTTTACCTGTGTTTGTCTTTCTTCTTCTGTGCACCTTCTGATAGTGTTCAAGGACTAAAACTTTGCAGCGAATTTTTTCATAAGCGTCAATTTGTAATTGTCATTGTCTCAGATTTGTTTCCCACGTGTAGCTGTCGTGTCCAGTGCGTGTGAACCAGCGTGGACAATCCTCTAAACGAGGATATCACCTTGTGTTGTTCTGAGCTCCTTGAGTCTGCACTTGTGCTAGGTGAACCTGATGCCGTAAGCAGCAATCGTACGTAGTTGGGTGAGCTTGCAACTTTCTAATGATGGAAAAAAGTAAAAGCAACTTTTAATTGTTGGTTGTTGTTATTGTTGTTGTTTTATATCAACACATGTGTGCCTTTGACATTCAAGCCACGCACGCTTCCCTAGAGCTCGAGTTAGCTCTTACATTGGAGTTTTATGAGCTCTAACTAGATAAAGTTAGGGAAAAGTTTACTCTCGAACGGCTGAGTCTACGTCCAACATTTTGGTCCGCTGTAGTTACTGCAAAGTCAACAACCTGTCGTGTATATCTGTTTTCACACAAAAGAATCCCTGACATTATCACATGGCTGTTTCACACAAAAAGACCACTTCTGACAGTCATATGGCTGTTTTTCACACAAAAAAACAAAAAAATACACCCCGGACATTCATCATATGGCTGTGTTTTACACAAAAAACACAAAATCATGACATCATTTGGCTGTTTTCACACACACAGAAAAAAGACACTCCTGGCCAGCATATGGCTGTTTTCACACACACACACACACAACAACACACAACACACACACACACACACAATTAAGACACTGACATTAGAGCTGTTTTTTCACAAAGACAGGTTTCTCCTGATGTCATATGAGTTCACAAACAAAAAAAAAAAACCAACAAAGAAACAAACAAAAACACCTGATGTCACCGTTGCGGTGTTCACCAAAGGGGACACTACAGCAGTTCACTCCGCTGGCAAAATGACTGTTTCTATTCTGTTCCGGTCTCAAAGGGTGGTTCATGCCGAGGTGCGAGATGACCAGTTCCGTTTCGTGATGTCCGGTTATTACTTGCCTTGAATGAGCACACTGACACAGTGCAAACTAAATGCTAATTTCATACAGAATATGGACAACAGACAAGTGACCCTCTGACAAATACGAATGCCTTTGCCGGGAGTAGTATTATCAGACATTAAAAAAAAAAAAAAAGCATAATACAATTACTCCGTCAGTTGCTAGCCATCTAGAAGGCTCTGTCAACCACATCGATTGAGATGATTTACAAATCAAAGCCGCAGACAGTCCCTAACTTATAGTCTTTCCCCAGGACTTTGGGGGTCTTAAGAGGGGGGATAAGATCATGATGAACTTGGACAGAAAGACGAGCAGGCATTTTTGTTGGGAAGAAATCTGGATGAGGGGAGAGACTCATAGGATTACAGAAATCACACGTCAGCAATGATTTGTGATTAGTAGACGTTTCTCGTTTGATCTATATATAGGATTTGAGGGGAGACAGAGGGAGGGGGGGGGACGGGAAGATAGACAAATCATGGAGTTTTTTTGTTTGGTTTTGGGGGAGAGAGGAGAACCGAGAGTCGAGGCGAGGGAGGAGAGAGAGAGGAGAGGGAGAAGAGTTCGGAAGTGGGAGATGAGAGAGAGAGAGAGAGAGAGTACGTCCATTATTTTAATGCTGCACTCGAGACATTATAGCCAGTTCGGTTGGAGAAGAAGGAAAAAAACACACGACAGAGTAAAAAACAATGAAAACAATTCAGTGTAACCCACTTAACCAACCCCCACCCCACACAACAAACCAGACCATAACAAACAGCGGAAGAAAAATATGAATTTTGAAGCTGTTATGAAAACGAAAGACTTTACATAGAAAGAAGAAAAAAAGAAAAGAAGGAAGAGGAAAGAAAAAGAAGGAAGAAAAGAGGGGGAAAGAGAGAAGAGAGAAGAAGGACCGCCAAGAAAGAAACAAAGGAGGTAAGAGGAGGGGGGAAGGAAGAGGGAAGACAGAAAAAGAAAAGTAAAAAAAAAGAAGAAGAGGAAGACAGAAGGGGAAGGGCAAGAAAGGAAGGAAGAGGAAGAAGGAAAGAAAGGGGGGAGAAGAAGAAAAGGAAATTAGGACGAGAAAGAAGATAAGAAAGGGAAGGAAAGAGGGGATAAGCATACACAGAAAGAAAGGAGGAGGGCAGAAAAGAAGGAAAAGGATTTAGACCAAGAAGGAGAAAAAGAAAGGCCGGAAAAAGAAAGCAGAAAGGTGAAGGAGAGAAACAAGAAAGAGGAGAAGGACAGATTTTAAGAGGAGGGGGAAGGAAAAACAGGAAGAAGGAAAAAGGGAAGAAAAAAAAAAAAGAAAAAAAGAAGAAAAGAGGAAGAAAGGAAAAAAAAAAGGAAAATGGAAAAGAAAGAAAAGAAGAAAATTAAGGAGAAAGGAAAGAAAAGAAAGAAAAGAACAGAAAAAGAAAAAGAAGCAAAGAAAAAGGAAAAGAAAAGGGGGAAAGGGGAGTAGAAAGAAGAAGAAAGAAGGAAAAAAGGAAAAGGAGGGGAAAAAGAGGAGAAAGGAAAAAAAAAACACAACAAGAAAAGAGGAAGGAAAGAAAACAGAAAGGAAAAAGAGAGAAAAAGAAAAAAAAAAAAAAAAGAAAGAAAAAGGAAAAAGAAAGCAAGAAAAAATGACAAAAGGCAGAGAAAAAGGGGAAGAACAGGGACGAAAAGTAGAAGAAAGAGAATGGAAAGGGCAGAGAGAAGGAAGAGGAAAAAAGGAAAAGGAGGAGGGGGGAGATGAGGAGAGGGGGGAGGAAAGAGGGAGAAGAGAAACAGGAGAAGGGAGAAACAGAAGGAAAAAAAAAAAAAAAAAAAGAAAAAAAAAAAAAAAAAAAAAAGGAAAAGAGAAAAAACAAAACGAAAGGAGAGGGACATACAACGACGGAAAAATAAGAAAGAAAGGGAAAACAGAGAAAAAAAGAAAGAAAGACAAGAAGAAGAAAGCAAGAAGACGAGAGAGAAGAGAAAGAAGTAAAGAAAAGAAAAGAAGACCAGAAAAGAAAGAAGAAGAAGAAACGAAGAAAGAACGGAAAGGAGGAAAAGGGAGGAAGGAGACGTTTTGTTGCAGGGGGAGGAGGAAAGGGGGAGGAGGACGAGAGGACCGAACAAGGGGGAAAACACAAGCACAAAGAAGAAGAAGAAGAAGGAGAAAAAGAAAGAAGAAGGAAGAAAAGCACGGAGAAGAGGACCGAGGAGACTGGTAAAGGTCTATGCCCGCGTCCGGTCGCACCAGTCACAATCCGTTCTCCAATACATATATTGCGGCAGTGGTTCGGCTGGCTGCCGTTTTTTTATGTTGTATATACATCGCGATGGAAACACACATGGGTTAACATTTAAAAGGAAACGGGGAGACCTGAGGTCAAGGTTTATAAGAGAGAGAGAGAGAGAGGAGAGTGAAGAGACTGAGAGAGACGGAGGAGAGAGAGAGGTGAGAGAGAATTTGTCGGTGACCTGTGCTGTAAATATTCACTCAATCGAAACGGGTACATTCCCCAGAAAACTGGCTCTTAAATGATTTAGAAAATCCATTTTTGGTGAAAAATCTGTAATGGAGAAAATTATGGTATACACGTTGTCTGAAAAGATAAATCGCACACCTCCTACCAGAGTTGTTCTTCTAAGGTTTTGATATCAAGGGGAAACAGGAACTTTAGAACTCCAATGACAAAATTTTTATGAAAAGCATATTAAAAGAAAGAGAGGAAAATGAGTTTTTTCCCGCGGAGTGGGAAATTACAACAAAAAAAGTAAAATATGTTAAAATATTATTTTGACTGCACATATTTTGTTTTTACATCAGAACTTAATATAGTATCAGAGCTGATTACATAGCCGCATTTGAGTTATATTCATTCTTTAAAAAAGAGTTACATTAGAGAGAAATAAATAACCATTCACCCTAAACTCTATAGCGTTTTACACCACACACACACACACCACACACACACACATTCACACACCCGCAAGCAAGCACGCACGCACGCACGCACGCACGCACGCACACACACTACACACACACACACACACACACACACACAGACTAAGAAGCGATATTTTCCCCGTGAGAAAACCTAAAGTAATCCCTAGGCAAATTTGCCGGGTGTGTCTTTGAGTCTTTGAATTTTTTCATGTTCAATACACTATCGTAGCAAATGAGAAAAAAGAAATTGCTAACTATAAAAGAGTGAAAAAAAATCCTAACTAGAAGAGGAAGAAAAAAAGAATTCCTAAACGACTCTCCCGCCTAGCCCCCCCAGCACAGTGAGCGAAGCCACATGTGGAAACCGCCGAAATTTTTGCGACCCCCTGCTCTTGTTTGCGAAAATATCAACCTCCCCCCCATAAATTTACAATATCCATGATCGGAACTACAAGGATAATCTAGGTAGGGTTTTTAAAGAACAGTTACATTCACCAATGTTGTCAAACAACTATACCGTGGAACACTTTTCGTTATAACAACTTATGAATCGACGTTCCCCCCCCCTCTGTTCAATTTCTTTCTTTCTTTGTTTTTTCTAGATTCTAGCACAACACATTCTGATAAATGTTACAGGCGTATATTTGTGGAAACTATTTTGCCGACCTTCAACAAACCTTAATTGTGTTGCATAAAGCCTTCGGTTAGTCTCTGACTATAATAGTGACAGTTCACAGTCGTTATGTTCTACATGATTTCGCTGATCGTGCATTTGCCCTCCACGTTTCGAGCAAAGAAATTACACTTTACGATTCGGATCGAACATTGGCGGACTCCAGTTTTAATCCACATCTCATCTTCTCAGATCTCATGGACATAAAAGTTGGAAAACTTAAAACTGCAAACCCGAGATAGAAGAAACGTTTCTGCCCAGCCAACTTCAATATGCAATCATTATATTTGCGGATCAGGCTGGGAAATTTACAACCATCGAGAGTAGAGTCATTAGTTTTGTGGACAAGCATGGAATGCCCACGCCGCATGATTGAAAGTTAATCACAGCATACCCCGTTTTGCTAGTGTGTTGTTTTCAGACTACGTCACCTATGTCGGTTTTATCTACAGATCTCTAAAATGTTGCTCCTATGGATGATGTTCCCTTTGCCCCGCTCCCCTGTTTACAATCCTAAAGTGAGATTTTTTTTTTTGTCTTGATGCCGTTATCCGGTTGTTTTAGAAATAAAGGAGAGTCCTTTAACCGTTAAAACTAAAAGGCAGTGTCCTTCTGCCGTGTAAATAAAGGAGCTATCCTTTTGCGTTAAACTAAAGGAGATGGGTTCCTTTTGCCGTTAAACTAAAGGAGCCATCTGCTCTATATTTCCTATGCCCGTACCCGGTAAACTAAAGGAGATCCTGTTCTTTTGGTTCAGTTTAAACTACACAACGCGATGATCCCTGGACCCTTATCGCCCGTTCTTAAACTATAACATTAGGCAGATGCTCCTTCCTCTTCGCCCGTTTTCTTTTTTCATCATACCAGACAATGGACGATAGTCCTTTTGCTCAGTTGTTAAACCGAAAGGAGATATGTCAGTTTTGCCCGGCCCCCCTCCCTTGTTAAAACTAAATGGATGATGTCCTTGTGCCGTTAAAACCTAAAGAGCATTGTCGAGATTGTCCGTTATGCCGGTTGGAAACTAAAGGCACGAGGTCCTTTACGCTGCGTTTTTGTTAAACAACCCGCCAAAATGGAGATGTCCTTTTGCCGTTGAACTAAACTACGGGAGATGGTCCTTGTTCTGACTGTTTTTTAAACCTCAAGTCAGTACAGAAAAAGCAGACAAGAAAGCAGTTGGAAGACAAATTCTCATAATGGAAACGGATATAATGATTTAGGTGTTCTGAATGATTCTTAATACTGCATCAAAAATAAGCATCAAAAGTGAATACGGCTAGTCGCCCTTCCCTTGGATCCCCAACTTTTGCGCTGCCACAACTTTGTTCAATTTTTTTTTTTCCGCATTTGACTCTATATAATCCTATATAGTAGTCATTATATCATCATCTCTCGCTCCCTCATCTCTCGATATTATATATCTCCTCATCTCTCGGTGACCGACGCACGCTTTTTGTGCACACATTGGTGTGTGTGTGTAGTGTTGTGTGTGTGTGTGTGTGTGTGTGTTTTTTTCTTTTTTGTTGTTCTCGTGGCGGCGCCGTGAGCGCGTCACGTGCGTGAGGTTGCCTTCACTCCCTGTGTCTGTCCTGCCTCCATCTGTGTGTTGGGTGTGTGTTGTGTGTGGGTGTGTGTGTGGTTTGGTGTGGTGTGTTGTGGGTGTGTAGCGGTGCGATCCGTGCGTGCGTGCGTCGTGTGTGGTTGTGTGTAGTCTATGGTGGTGTGCGTGCCCGTGCGTGGTGCGTGTTCGTGCGTGCGTTGTGTCCTCTGTGTGTTTGTAGTCGTGTGTGTGTGTGGCTGGTGTGTGGTGGGTGTTGATGTTTATTAATTGTTTAGTTGGTTGGTTTTGTTGTTGGCTTATTAGGTTGTTGTCCTGCCTGTTTCTTCGTTACAACATAATATTCAAATATTCCCCTGGTACCCAAGTGATATTCGTTGCTTATGCTACAACGACATATGGATGCATTAGCTTTGACATGCCGCTGGTGGAAGAGGCGGTTTTTTTTTTTTTTTTTATTCTTTCCGGGAGTAGGCAACAACGTGGTGTGGTCTATTTTTTCTAAATAGTGTTAAGCTTGTTCCCGTTGTTGCTGCGACCGGGGTTGTTGTTACTCGGGTAAAGAACTGGTATTTTATATATAGTTTGTGATACTCCCCGTCGCAATGACTTTTAACCGTGTTTCATTTTTCTTTTTTTACTGTTCTGATTGAGCCGCCACCCCACCCGCACCAACAAAAGCCCCACGCAACCCACCTACCCCCCCGCTCCAACCCAAGATAACAACACGCCATTACACAGCCGCAAGAGCAACACAACCAGGTGCACGAACACTCCGACTTCGTATCAGTGAACACGAGACAGCAACGTCAAAGGAGCAGGAGAAAGAGGCTTAATGCTAAACAAATAGAATGATAATAAAAGAAGGAGGGGGGATTGTGAGAGTAGAGGAGGTTTTGGTGAAAAACGGTTTTCCCCTAAGTTCATGCGCGATTTTCACAGTCAGAAGCAAACACCCGCGCTAAAACACAAAAGAATAGACCGCAGGCAACCAAACACCACACCCCCACCACCCCAACAAGCAAAACCCAAACGCAGCCGCACCGGCCGTCGCACCCCCAACACACACCGAGCACCCCCCAGGCCCACCAGCCACCCCCCCCCGACACCCACAAACCGCACCCCGCTTCTCTTTTTTTTCTTCCTTATTCCCCCGCTAGTACCTTTTTCCCCCACCCCCCCGGTCACGCCCCCCCCGCAACCCACACCAACACAACCCCACCCCCCCAGCCCAAACGCCAACGCCCCCCAACCCGAGCCACAATCCCCGACTTTTGATTTCTTTTGCGCTTCGCCCCCCCCTTTCTTGGAGATGCCCCCCCTTGAGCTCTACACCCCACCCCGAAGCGCGACGCACCGGCAGGCGCCCCCCCGGCCTGACGAAATTATTTTTTTTGGAATAGCCAGAGCCATGGAGCGACCGAGCAACGCCGCCAAAAGACGCGCCATACCCTCATTTACAGCTAAGCCCCCCGCAAAACCAAGTTTTTCCGCCCCCGCGCAAACCGGCCCAGTATGACCCCCCCGTCGTAGACCGGAGGACAGAACCCACCAGCTATTCCGCATAACGCCCACCCAAGACCACCCCCCACGACCCCGACCAGAAGACAACCCGCAAACCCCACATAAAGCGCCATACTGTTAACCTGTGAGCTGGATCAGCGTTCCGCCCGTGACAACCAAACCCCCAGCCTGACACCCACACCTCCTGAACGACGAAGAGAAACCGTCTATGAGTGTTCCCTTGTACCCCCCTTGTGCGTCCTCACTTGCAAACACACCACACGGACTCGAAACAACACACCCCCACTCTGTTACATTTTGTTTTGTGTCGCTACCTTCTGGGTTGTTGGGTTTAATTTGCACCACGAGACCGCCACGTGTGCTCCTCCTCTCCCCTGTGCAGTCGTTGCTTGTTGTTTGTGTTGGGTGAATGTTGTCGTATGATTTTTGTTTTTTTTTTGGAGGAGGTGCCACACCGCCCCCCCCCCCCCCTTACCCACACCAACCCAACCCCACCCACCCTCTTAAACATCTGGTGGTTTCACTACTTTATCTCTTAATCTCATACTAATTTTTTTTGATTTCTTTGGGGGATCCTATCCTGGTGCCCACCCAAACCAAAACCCATTTTCGGCCTCGACGCAGTGTGTCCGTTCTGTCGGTAGTTGTGTTTTTTCTGAGTCTCTCGTTTCACCTTCTTTCCTCCTGCTGTATCTTGCAGCCGACAAAAAGACTCGTCCTGTGTATGTGTGGTGTAGGGTGGTGTGTGGTACCGTTGTGGCTGCAGTGTTCTTTCGGTGTTGCGCTCTTGCTTGTCCTCGAAGCCGGGTTGTGTAGTTGTGGGTGTGTGCTGTGTGTGTCTGTGATGTGACGCTGAGCAGACCCATGGTAAACCAGGTGGGTGATTTGGACGAACTTAGGACATGACGGAAGGAAGACCACAATCCACTCTTCCTTGCGAATCGAGAGAGAGCCGACAGGGTTACCAGTTGTTATGGTCGTCAAGCGTTTGACATGGGACCTCCCTCAAGGACGGAGTTCTTACTCTTCATAAACGGGAAATTCCACCAATACGACTACCACTCCGCTCATCTCGTGCGTGTCATTTCCACCCTCACAACTGACCCACGAACTTCCACGTATCTTCTACGTGTCAAATGTGGCTTCCATCTCCCTTCTCTCTCACTCCTTCGCCTGCTCTCCTTCCTTCTCCCCTATCTCTCTCTCTCTCTTCCTCTTCGGTTTATCTCTCTCTTTTTCCTCACTTCCACTTCCCCTCCATCGACCATCCTACCCTTCCTCCCTCCCATCTCTCTCTCTCTCTCTCTCCAAATAAAACGAAAGAAGAATAAAAGGACAATAGAATCTCTCGTACGTTAAAATAAATCTTGAGAACCTGGCGCCGCCCCGGACAAGAATACATAAGAACATAAATAAGAAAAGATTCTCGAGACATGGCCGTGAAGGAGGACAACGTTTATGACTAACTAACACAAAACTTTAATCCAGGTGGATCATTGATGATTACGGTCCATTATTTTTTTTTTTTTAAAGAAAAGTGATTAAGACTTTTGTACATTCTTTTGTCTCTTTACTTTAGCACTGACTTTTTGAACGGAAGCTGAGATTTTTAGCGGGAAAGGATTTTTTAAACAAAATCTCTTATTTGCATTAAGGATTTTTAACATGGGATCGAGAGTGGTCCTTGTGCGGTTCGGATGGGTCTGATAAGCAACATTACTTACCCTATTTGAAGTTAATTACCTTATTTAACTTCAATGGCGCGTCCCATGGCCTGGGTTGTTCTTTATAGTCTCCTAGTATACACTCACAGAGAGAGAGGAGTGGATCTGTGAGTGAAGGAGTGTGTGTGTGTGGGTGTGTGTGTGTGTTGTGGAGTAGAGTGCGTGCGTGAGTGCGTGCGTGAGTGCGTGCGTCGAGTGCGTGCGTGCGTGCGGCGTGGGCGGTGTGTGTGTGTGTTGTGTGAGTCGTTTCACGTTTACAAAAACATGAAAAATGGCCTGGGCCGGGGGAAAATTTCAGGATAAAGGAGCGATGTTTATATTTTGAAAAGATTTCCTTCGGGAAAACATAGTGGTCTTCTGTCAAATTGGATACCTGGCTACATTGTAACATTGCTTCATTTAATTAAACCTAGATTTGCCCCTCTCCTCTCCTCTCTCTCTCTCT
>JADBJO010028836.1:12500-19688 GCA_016801955.1 Conus betulinus | reverse complement strand
TAAATGATATGAACCGCCGCCACCATCATGTCCCTCGGCACCACTCACACACACACCAACCACACCCACCCCACCAACACACACACCACACACACACTCCCACACACACACACACACACACAACACGCACACGCACCAACACACACCCGCAACACACATTCTCACTGGGAATATAATCAAGAGTGATGTCCTTCCTCCCTCTTACGCATACGTGAACAGTAAATATTTGTGAGAAAATGCAACAACCACTAATCCACGCGCCTACCCCCCCCCCCCCCCCCCCCCATCCCTTTCTGCCTCCCCCCCCTCCCCCAGCACGCCTATTCTCTCTAAGAAAAAAAACGCCAACCAAGAACAACAAAAACTTCGCCCTCAGAAAATTCAGTTTCATTACGTCAACAATGTATGTGCTGAGCATCGTCTTAAATTGTAAGTTTATGAAGAATATTACATTTCTCTTCACCCCATCTCCTCCCTTTCTCCCCTCCCTGCAATCTCCCCCGACACCACCTCCCTCCTACCCTCCCAAGTCAGCGGTGCAATCCCCTTGCACCCTCCTCGCTGGGGTCCCCCGCCGGATTTCCACAGGTGCTCTCCGAACAAACCCCACCGCTGCTGTCTCTCTCCGAACAGAACCCCACCGCTGCTGTCTCTCTCCGAACACAACCCCCACCGCTGCTGTCTCTCCCCGAACACAACCCCACCGCTGCTCTCTCTCTCCGAACACAACCCCACCGCTGCTGTCTGTCTCTCCGAACACAACCCCACCGCTGCTGTCTCTCTCCGAACACAACCCCACCGCTGCTGTCTCTCTCCGAACAGAACCCCACCGCTGCCGTCTCTCTCCGAACAGCACCCCCCGCTGCTGTCTCTAGCCATCCAAGAGAGGTCTGTGACGCGCAGGGGCACAGCGTTGCTGAGCTGGGGGTCACTGCTGTCGCCGCCCTCGTACAGCGCCCTCACCTGGCACATGGCCTGAAACCCACAGGGTAGGGGAGCTTAGTCAGCAGTACACACTGTGTACACTCACCACATGCCTATACAATGAAACAATGGCACAACCAGTGGTTAGGTAGGTCACTTCAGGTCTGACCAGTGCGTTGGGCTGATACGTAGGTCAGACATCTGCTGAGCCGTGGTAGCCGGCCAGATCCTCTTCTTCAATTGTCTCACCTCAGTCGTTGATTCATTTTATCCATCAGCTTTAAATCATGCGTAGTGTGGTCTCAAACTTAGCGGATGTGGTGTAGCGTATATGGGACTAGTCCCGCCCGCAGTGACACCTCCTTGATGAAACTGAAGCTAATTTAGTAAGTATCACATTTTTATTCTACCTGTCCTTTTTTTTTTTTTTTTAACCTTTATTTTGTACATGTTTCCTTTTGATATTGCCTTTCTTGCTGTTTCATACTTTACCTTTCCTGTTTGTTACATTAACTATCACTTTTTAAAATTAAATACCTTTATGACAATTTTAGTTACCTTTTCCTTTTATCAAAAAATTTAATATGCTTTTTTCTTTATGAAAAAAAAAATTATTCACCTTTTCTTATAATTTGAAAAAAACTTGCATGCCTGTTCTTTTCTTGATTTTCTTATCTTACCTTTTTCTTATACTGCCGATCCTTTTCGCCACGTGTGTAGCAAAGTGAATCCATGTAATAATTCCTAGATTATGTATATGCGTACATGCATTCACGAGTGTGTGTGTGTGTGTGTGTGTGCGTGTGTGTGTGTGTGTGTGTGTGTGTGCGTGTGTGTGGTGTGTGTGTGTGTGTGATTAAGAATTGGCAAGGTAAACTGTCATTTTTTCATTAGCATACAGATCCCCATTGATGAATGGTTTTCATAGTGTGTGAAAGCATGCGGAAGTGAAACACTGAAGCGAAAATGGGATAACTGAGCCGCCAAACGTAGGAAACCAAAAAAAACAAACCAGACACTACGCGTTTTCGACCCATTGGAACTTCAGGAAGGACAGACTACATTTGAAACAACGGAAAGAAAGGATGAACAAACATTTACTCTTTGA
The DNA here is from genome assembly GCA_016801955.1 of Conus betulinus. Taxonomy (NCBI): domain Eukaryota; kingdom Metazoa; phylum Mollusca; class Gastropoda; order Neogastropoda; family Conidae; genus Conus; species Conus betulinus. The sequence continues at coordinate 17,656 of JADBJO010028836.1, read as the reverse complement.
TCTTGGCACAAACTGTGGCGTGGGTGAAGACTGCAATGATGGAATGGAAAGAGAAGAGGAAAGAGAATGGAGGGGAGAGGATTCTGATTAAAACCATAATGATAATAATTATTTTAATGATAATACGAATCATCATCATCAGCATCATCATCATCATCATGATTGCAAGAAGGAACAACAATGGTATCAAAATCGTCTGATGATGATGATAATGAAGAAGAAGAAAAAGAAGATAATGATGATAATAATAATAGACAATGATAACTGTAGTGTAGGTGAAAGACGAAAATTGTTTATATTTATACATTTACATATTTCAGCTGTCACCCACTGCCACGGTTATCATTATCATTCTTATCCTCCTCCTCATCATTATTATCAATTATGATTATCATACCATTTATGTTTTTTTTTCTCCTTCTTCGAAAATTACTATAATCGTCTCAATCCATACCCATTCCCTTCCATCCTCTTCCCTGTTCTCTTCCCTTTCATAATGGAAGTCTATCACCCGACACCGAAGTCGGAATAGCTCAGTTGGTAGAGCATTGGACTCGTAATCTTGGGGTTGCCGGTTTGCATCTCCGACGGGCCGTTTCGGTACAGGGGGAAGGTGGGAGGGGTATTTTTTCCCCTCGGAGTTAACATTGGTTTCTGACTCCATTCCCCATACAGTCCTTCGAATGAGACTATAAACCCAGGTTCCGTGTGTGAACGCACGCACAACGTCTTGCACACACGTAAAATCCCATCACCAACTTTCGGAAGAGAAGGCCAGTTTGGCCGTGGGTATGGATGACACGTTACACATAGCATGCACCTTCCCCGAAGTTTGAGTATGCTGCCTTAATAGCGGGATAAAAAATGGTCATACACACAAAAGTGTCAGAATAATCAACATGATGATTGTGGACACTGAAGAAAGAAAAAGTCTGCTCCAAGATCGGAAGAGATAAGTTCGTTTCATCGTATAAAGACTGTTTATCCGACCTAAAGAAGAGCCAGTAAGGGGGAAAAAAAAACAACAAAAAACCAAACGCGTTGTTTATGATTTGTAATTTGTTTGTTTCCTTTCGTTTTGATGTTTCAAGTAATTCCACTTTTGCTGCTGATAAATGATCTGAAAGGAATGACGGGCTTCCAGAAGACAAAGCGACGACTTGCAATAGGCTGCACACCAAAAAATTATGCACCAAGGTCTTGTTTCAGGAGTGAAGTATTTCTAGGCTGGCGCGATTCGATTGTTTTGAGAATTTTTTTTATTGTGTCTGAAAGTTGATAGTCCTCATTTTCTTCCATATGGCCATCAAGGTGCAAGCCAGGTGGTTCCAAACAGACAGATTAAAATCAAAGGAATGGGATTATTTTGGGGCGAAAATATAGGGTCACGGATGAGTGCAAAGGCCTGAAAGGTGTGTCAACTAAGGGGAAGGTCATATATATTTGAAGATTGTGATTTCATCTGTGCAAAACCCCCAAAACAAAGGAAATAATTTGGTGGGAGTTGTTGTTTTAATCAGGTATCAGTTTAACATTAAATGTCGACTCAAATTTATGGTATGCCTGAAAACGCTTACACGTAGTGTTTAGTGCAAAAATCCTAATTGTGGCTTGTGGCCTGCCATAACGATCACCAACCGTTCCGCCTTGCGGCAAGTCCTGCGTCGTGATGTAACGTGGCTCTGATTGGCTCAAAGCACGGTCTTCATGCCCGCCACTTCGCCCTCGTCCACCAACCACGTGACCTCGTAGCGCGCGCCGGGCACGTGCGTGAGCAAATGAACGGTGCCAGACTAACATGTCCGCCATTGGCCCGGAGGGTGGGGGTCCCCATGTCCGCATGGCCGTGCGGGGGAGTGCGGGATGGACTGGTCAGTTCAGTAGCAACAACAGTAACAGTTGCAGCGCCATCTACAGAAACAAGAGCATAAAACAAGCAACATTAAACAACAACACTACGATGATTCTTGTGGCTACAATTATTATGCAAATCCTAAACTGTGCTCATATGATAAGACTTTCTCTCTCTCTCTCTCTCTCCGGATCTCTCTCTCTCTCTAATTACTTTTTATGAAATCCCAAGTCCATCACTGACGATTCATATCTATCTATCTATCTGTGTGTGTGTGTGTGTGTGTGTGTGTGTGTGTGTGTGTGTGAGAGAGAGAGAGAGAGAGAGAGAGAGAGAGAGAGAGAGAGATGGGGCCTCCTTCTCTGCTTTGCTCCTGGGTGGGTGTGGGTGGGTGGGATGGGTGAGGGAGGTGGCGGTGGTGTGTGGGGAGATAGCATGTCACGTTTTCCTTCTGGTGGCGATTCAAACACCTTCAAAAAAAAGGAAAAAAGAAAAAAAAAGGCAAGAAAAGAGAAGAAGCCCCCCCCCCCCCCCCCCCCCCCCCCCCCCCAACTTGGACGAACTGATCCGCTCCCGCTACTGAAGCAGAACAAGCAAGACAGAATCCCTAGACCTTGGGAGTGATCTTCAATTACAGACAGAACGTTGTATTGTGAAAACGATTTAACTGAAGAGGTAAAGTATCCAATTCCGTTGAACTGCTTGCCGTAACATGATACTGAGGTGATGACTGGTGAGATTGACGTCCTATTGGCCGAAGGCCCTTATGGACAGGGTAGTACACTCGCAGACATAGGTCTGCATCTTCTGTGGCAGCTGTTGTCGCTGGCAGTAGTGGGCGAGTTCCGCGTGCGGATGCCGTCGTCTGTCGCTCTCAAGAGCTCTAGTTCCTTGTGAACTTTAATTCCAATCCGGGTGTTTTTGTCGGCCGATGACGGTCGTCGGTGTATTTCGCCTCAATGCCCCCCACCACCAGAAGGCTGTCTTCAGGGCCACCAGGCGGCGTTCTTCGTGCTCGGGTGGCAATGGTCCAGTACCGCGTGAGGCCGCCTCAAAGAGGGAGCGGGACGAAGTCGCTGGAAAGGTCAGAGAGTTCGGAGTTTCAGGAAAGGTCATGTAGTAACAACCAAGTTTGAACAGAAGAAAATCGCCCTGGCTTTGTGAAAAAAATACACCTTTTTTTAATGTGAAAAAGATGATTTTATCCTGGAATTTAGGGTCAGTAAATCAGTTCAATGCCGTAGGTCAGCAAAAAAATAGCAAAATGAGGCATGGTTTGTAAACTCCTTGTGTGTTTCTACGCCACTGATAGGGCACTAGGACTTTGGAGTGAAAGCTTAGCAGACGACAGGAAAATGAAGGGGCATGAGGATCGTGCTCGCATGAAAAAGGAACGGACATGAGACCTGTCTCAGAGTCCGGTATGGTGTGGGTCAAGGGCTGGACTGTGCCATGAATATGTTTTTGGTTCTGACTGATCTTCAGAGAAAAGCCAGGTGCAGTTTTGAGTGTAACAGAGAACATAGTTATAGCGTTTTAGGCCTACACTGTATCCGTGGACCGGACCTGGAAGACGCTAAGGAACTGAGGGGCTCCAAAGTGGCTAAGTGCTGGTTCACCTGCTTTGCAGTCAAACGTTGCAGGTTCGATTCTCGCTGCCGCCCAACACAACCAACGTTTTTTTTTTTTTTTTTTTTCTGGCACGTGACGGGTGCGTGTGGAAGTCATTACCGGCGAGGTTATGGGGGAGGACTGTCTGTAGTTGAACCGATATGATTGTGGGACCTCTGAAGGGAAGACGCTGACTCACGTTGGCTCTGTGAGTGAAGCGCTGCCGTGAGCGTGTATCTCTGGACATCGTTTCTTGCTTTCTTTCTTCAGAAACAGATGCCACTCCACATCATCAACCTGACTCAGCGGCAGAGCAGTGTCTCCTCTGGTGGGTTGCCTCATGATGACCTGACCCTGACTGCGTCCCGTGGACTACCGGTGGTGAGGGTTGTATAAGGGAAAGCCAGAATGAGCGACATTGGAATGGTGACACTGCGAGCGTTTGGAAACAAGATAGTAAACAAAATTAATGAATACGCATATATATATATATATATATATATATATATATATATATATATATATATATATATATACATATATAAATAGATAAACAAACAAATGCACAAATAAATAAACGAATATACAAATTAACAAATAAATGAAATGAAAGGATATATTCCCCTGCTCATCTTCACAAGTTGTGCTGGGGGCAGCAGCGAAGTGTCAGACGGGTGTCCTATCCAAAACACACCCTGTTCCCACCCACACCCCAGTCTGCTGGGAGGGTAGTCCCCGGCCCCCCATCTGTCGTATCATCTGCGCTGATGCTGATCGTGCATCACGATGACGAAGACAATGAGGAAAAAAATAATGGTAGCTGCTGCTGTCGGTATTGCTCTTGTCCTTTCTTCCTCCTTCGACCCACCGATGTGGCCCTTTGCAGTCGGCTGGGCTATAAGCAACATTACCTTACATTACCTCCTTTGATCCACATACACCCTCCCCCCTACCTCCTACCTCGCCACCCATACATCACCTTCGACTTCACGAACAAACACATGCATATATACTCTTTCTCCCTCTGTCTGTCCTCACACACACACACACACACACACACACAGAGGCAACATATGCATCCGTCATCTTACCCGTTGTGTGTGGAGACAACTCCGTGGGACTCCAATGACTGGAACTCACTGCTGACGTACACCTCTTTGTGCGTCATCGGCTTTGACGTCACCGTCTTGGTAACACGCGTCGTCGATGAGCCTGCGGCGATATACGTTAAGAAATTCATCAGTGTATTCAAGTTCACCACGTTTGTTTGTTGCATTCGTGTGCTGTATCTTAACGTTTTGAACAACTATTTAGCAGATGGAAACGAGTCTAGGTTACCGATCCTTCGCCCTCTTAAGTTCAGGAAAGAAAATAATCAAATGAGTTATCGTTGAATTATCAATAGAAACCTGGACACAAAAGAAAATTGAATCGTTAGAGCAATCACTTGAGCGTTGGGACTGCAAAGCTTGAAAAGATTTGCTTTTTGAAATAAAACATTTACTGAATTGTTTCATAACTCTAGGTATAAAAAATTGATTTTTGTTGCGTCCCATCTCATTGTGGCATAAAGTGGAATGAAACAGCAGACAGTCTTGCAAAAGAAGGAGCAAAAAGAAACGCTGAAAATTTATCAAAAAATCCCTTAGATTTGTCCTCTTGTGAATGAATCCAAATTATGAAAAAAAATATA
>JADBJO010028836.1:0-7500 GCA_016801955.1 Conus betulinus | reverse complement strand
AAACCATGAAGAAACAAACTCACCCTCTGACTCTGTGCAAAACGGGCGCCTTCCCAGCCTGCAACTGGCAGTTATCTCCTGTGTAGCCTGCGTAACACACACACTTTCCTTTGACGCAGCGGCCATGACGTAAACAGTCGACGCTGCACACCTCGGTGACGTGGCTTTTGAGCACCAGGTTCCCTTGGCTGTCTGTGACGTAGTTGTTGATGTTTTGCATCATCGCGAACTGGCAAAATGACGGAAACCTGCCACGTTGGCATCGGTCATGTTTGTAGCCGTCGCTGAACTGTTAGACAAGACATCAAAGAAATAGTGACGACGATGATGATGATGATGATGATGATGATGTTGTTGTTGTTGTTGTTGATGATGATGATGATGATGATGATATTGATGTTGATGATGATGACAGCAATGACGACGGAGATTATTTTGTAAGACAAGAGAGGGCAAGAACCTCCTCCCCCCCATTAATTTTTTTTTTTTTTTTTTTTTTTTTTGGAAGGGGGGTTGGGGGGTTGATTTTCAGATATCCAATACAGACACCCAAAACACAAATGATGAGAAGTTGAAGAAAATAACAACATAAGGTACCTCATGATACACATGCTTCCTTCTTCCCCTTTAATCAGTCAGGGGACTAAGATTCTGGTTGGCCGAGTTGAGATCGTTCCTTATTTCCTTCACGCTGCATAACTGTCCTTCTTTTCATTTCTCCCTTCCATCCTTCAATCTATCAATCCTTCTTTCCTTCCCTCATTACTTCCTTCCTTCATTCTTTCGACCTACCATCCTCCCTTCTTTTATTCCTTTTTCCTTTTCCTTTCCTTTCTTACTCACGTCTTTTCCGTCCTTCCTTCCTTTTCATTCTGTCTTCTTCTTTTCTCCCTTCTTTCCTTTTTTCCTTCCTCCTTTCCTTTCCATCTTCTCTTCCTTCTTCTTTCTTCATTTTCTCTCTCCTCTCTTTCTTCTTTCTCTTTCTGTCGTTCTTCTCTTCTTTCTTCCTTCCTCCTTTCTTTCGTTTTTTCCTTCGTTTCCTCCTTCCTTTCCTCCCTTTCCTTTCGGGTTCCTTCCTCCTTTCTTTCTTTCCTTTCTCTTTTCTTTCTTTCGTTCCTTCCTTCCTTCTGTCTTCTCCCTTCCCCTCTTTCTTTCTTTCCTTTCTTCTTTCTTCTTTCCTCCTTTCGTTCCCTCCCTTCCGTCTTTCTTTCGTCCCTTCGTCGTCCTTCCGTCTTTCTTTCTTTTCGTTCCTTCCTTTCTTTCTTTTCTTTCTTTTTCTTTTCCCCCTTTTGTTTCTTCCCTTCCCTTGTTTTCTTTCCTTTTCCCTTTCCGTCCTTCGTACCTTCTTTTCCTTCTTTTTCCCTTCTTCTCTCTCCTTTTCCCCTCTCTTTCTTTTCTTTCTTTTCTCTTTTTTCTTCTTCTCTCCCTCAGTTCTTCTTTCCCCCTCTCTTTCTCTTCTTTTCTTCCCTTTTTCTTTCCCTTTTCTTCCTCCTTCCTTTCCCTTCCCCTCTTTCTTTTTTCCCTCTCCCTCCCTCCTTCCTTTCCTCCCTTCTTCCCTTTCCTTTTCTTTTTTTCCTTTTCCCCCTTTTCTTTTCTTTTCCATTCCCTTCCTTTTCCGTTTTCTTTCCCCTTTTTTCTTCCTTTTTCTTTTTCTCCTTCCCTTCTTTTTTTCCCCCGCTCTTTTCTTTTCCCTTTTCCCTTCCTTCTTTTTTGTTCTCCCTTTTTTTTTTTTCCCTCTTTTCTTTTCCTTTCCTTCCCTTTCCCCTCTTTCCCCCTCTTCTTTCTTCCTTTCCTTTCTTTCTTTTCCCCCTTCCTTTTCCTCTTTTTTCTTTTTCTTTTCCTTCCCTCCCTTCCCTTTCTTTCTTCTTTTTTTTCCTTCCCCCTTCTCTCTTTTTTCCTTTCCTTCCTCCTTTCTTTTTTTTCTTCTTCCCTTTCCCTTTTTTCTTCCTCCCCCCCTCCCTTTTTCCTCCTTCTTTCCTTTTTTTTTCTTTCCTTTTTTTTTCTTCCCCCCTTCCTTTTTTCTTTTTTTTCCCCCCTTTCCTTCCTTTCTCCTCTTCCCTTCTCTTCCCCCCCTTTTTTTTCCCCTTTTCCCCCTTTCCTTTCCCCTCCTCCTCCCTCCTCTTTTCTCTTTCTTCCCTTTTCCCTCTCTTTTCTTTCTTTCTTTCCTCCTTTTTCCTTCCTTTCTCTTTTTCTTTTCCCTTTTTTTTTTTCTTCTCCTCTCCTCCTTTTTCTTTTTTTCCTCTTCCTCCCTTTTCTTTCTTTCTTCTCCCCTTCTTTCTCCCTTCCTTCTTTTTTCTTTCTCTTTTCTTTCCTCCCTTTTCTCCCCTCCCCCCTTTCCCCTTTCCCTCCTCTTTTCTTTCCTTCTTCCCTTTTCCTTTTCTTTCCCCTCTCTTTTCTTCCCCTCTTTCCCCCTTCCTTTTTTCTTTCCTCCCCCTTTCCCCTCTCTTTTCTCCTCCTTTTTTTCCCGCCTTTTCTTTCTTCTTTCCCTTTCTTTTTTCCTTTCCCTCCTTCTTCTTCCCTCTCCCTTCTCCCTTTTCTTCTTCTTCCCTTTCCTTTCCCTTCTTTCTTTTTCTTTTTTTCCTCTTTTCCTTTTTCCCTCCCTTCTTCCCTCCTCTTTTCGTTTTTTCCTCTTTCCGCTTCCCTCTTCTCCTTTCCCCCCTCCCTTCCTTTTTTCCTCTTCCCCCCTCCCCTTCTTTCTTGTTTTTTCTCCCCTCCCCCCCCCCCTTTTTTCTTTCCTCCTTTCCCTTTCTTCCTCTCCTCCTCCTCTTTTTCTCCTCCCCTTCCTACCTTTTCCCCCATTTTTTTTCCTCCCTCCCTTTTCCTTTCCTCTTCTTCCTTTTTCGTTCCCCTTCCCCCCCCTCCTTCTTCTTCCCTCCTTTCCTTTCTTTACCTTTTTCCCCCCTTTCAGACAGTCTCTTCTTCTTTTTTTTCCTCGGTTGTCCTTCCCCTCCCTCTTCCCCTTTTTAACTCACCCCTGCTTGTCTCCCTTTTTCTTTTTTCCCTCCCCCCCTCTTCTCCCCCCTTTCTCTTCTTTTTTTCTTTCCCCCCCTTCTTTCTTCTCCCTCTCCCCCGTTCAAATATCCCCCCTTTCCTTCTCTTCAAGCTTTTCTTTTTCCTTTCCCCTCCCCTTTCGGAGACACTTCACTTCCTTTTTTCCCCTTCACTTCCCTTTTGTTCCCTTTTTGCCTTTTTCTCCTTCCCCCCCTTTACCCCCCACAATCTTTCTCTTTTTTCCCCAGCTTTTCCTTTTTCCCTTTCTTTCTTCCCCCCTCTCTTTCCCCTTAAACATCTTACTTCTTCTTTTCCTCTCCCCTTTTCTCTTTTTCTTCCATCCTTCCTTCTTTCTTTTTCCCTCTTTTCTTTTCTTTCCTTTTTCCCCCCTCTCCCCCTCCCTTCCCCTTTCCCCTTTCCTTCCCCTTCCCCCTCCCTCCTCCTTTTCCCCCTTTTTCCCCCCCCTCCTTATCTCCTTTTCTTTTCCTTTTCTCCCTTTTTCCCCCTTCCTTTTCCCCCCCCTCCTCCCTCCCTTTCCTTTTTTTTTTCCTCTTGTCCTTCCTTTTTCCCCTCCTTTCTCCTCCTCTTTTTTTTCCCCTTCTTTCTCCCCTTTCCTCCTTTTTTCCCTTTCCCCTCCCTTCTCCCCCCCTTTCTTTTCCCTTCCCTCCTTTTCCCCCCCCCTCCTTCTCTTATCCTCTTTTTTTTTTCTTTCCCCTTTTTCTTCTCCCTTTTCCCCCCCCCCCCCTTTTTTTCCTCCCCCTTCCCCCCCCCCCCCTTTTCCCCCTTTCCCATTTGCCTTCTTTTCCTCCTTCTTTTCCTCCCCCCCTTTTTTTCCCCTTTTTTTTTTTCCCCCTTCCCCCCTTTCCCCTTTTTCCCTTCCCCCCCCTCCTCTTTCCCCCTCCCTCCCCCTCCTCCCCTCTCCCCTTTGTCTTCCTTCTCCCCTTCTCCTCCTTTCTTCCCCCCCCTTTCTCCTATCCTTCCCCCTTTTTGTCTTCCCTCCCCCTTCCCTCCCTTCTTCTTTCCCCTTCTTCTTTCCCTTTCCCTTTCCTCCTTTCTTCCCTCCCCCCCCTTTTTCCCCCTCCTTTCCTTCTTCTTCCCCCCTTCCTTTCCCCTCCTTCCTTCTTTCCTTTTTTTTCCTTTTCTTCCTCTTTCCCCCTCCTTTTTTTCTTCCTTCCCTTTTGTTTCTTCCCCCCTCCCCCTCCCTTTCATCCTTCCCCCTATCCCTTTTTTCTTCCCTTTCCCCCTCCCCTTTTTTCCCTCTCTCCTTTTTCCCCTTCCCTCTTTCCCTTTTTCCCCTTTTCCCTCTATTCTTCTTTTCCCCTCCTTCTTTCTTCCTTTTTTTGTTTTTCCCCCCTCTTTCCCCCTTCCTCTTTCCTCTCCCCCTTTTTCTCTCGTTATTCCTCACCCACCTTTCTCATGACGGAAAGAAGGACGGGTCATTTGCAGCATTGGGGTGGGGGAAAAAAAAAGTGCATAAGGAAACGTTTCCCACCCATCACCAACGTCGTCTCCAAAACGGAAACTCAAAACGCGGGGCAACGTCAGCTGACTGAGTAAAAAAAGAAAATGGAAGAAGGAAGCAATGTTAATTCCATTAATTTAATATCTAGAAGGAAGGAAAGAAGGAAGGAGGAAAAGAAGGAAGCACAATCGAGTTACTGGAAGGAATGAGGGTGAGCGAAGAACAGAAGGAAAAACGCTGCACTTTAGATTTCACTGAACTGACCCAATCTAGAACTATGCTAGAAGCTGATTTCTCTATCTATCTGTTATTGTTGTAAGTAATCATTCTAATTCCCTGTCATAATAATTATTATCTGAAAAATTTTTTTTTGCTTATCGTTACTGTCATCATCATATCATTATTTTGTATTCTTTAAATCAAGAAGAAACAGACAGACTGATTCATTCAACGATTACCATGATGGAAGGAAGAAAAGAAAAATCAATCGAATGAATGAAGAAAGGAAAAAAATGAGGGACGGCAGGTTCTATATGCAGCGATAAAGGCAGGCAGAAAGAAATGAAAGATGAGAAAGAAAAGAAAGGAACTAGGAGGTTGAAACCAAGAAACAAAACAGAAAAAAAAACTTACCTTAAAACGAAAAGGACACATAACAAACAAACAAAACAATGACAAACTGAAATGATATGAAAGGAACGAAGGAAAGGAGAAAAAAAAAATTAAAGAAAAGAAGGGAGGCAGGCAGGAAAGAAGAAAGCAAAAACGAGAAATGAACAAAAGACTAAAAAAATAAAATGAAGCAATTAAGACGGGAACAAAACCAAAACAAAAAACAACACACAACAACACAAAAAAAAAGAAAAGAAAGAAAATCAACGAAAGAAGAAAGAAAATAGAAAGGAAAAAAATCCAGCTAAGGCTAGGGAGATAACCCCCACTAACCAGGATACCCGGGTGGGGTGGTGGAAAGGGAGTGGGGAGGGAACGAAAAGATGGTGGAAAAGCAAGGAAAAATAAGACAAGGGAGAACACAACCCACTGACCAAGATGTCCAGCACACACACAAAACAAAAACAGCTGTCCAGACCTGAAATCCAAGATGGCCTCCATGTGACGACAGTGAGGGACAGCTGGGATCCCCCCAGTTCCCGCTGACAGTGGTCACTGGCTTGAGCCCACGTGATGCCCCGGCTGTCGGCCAGCTGGCTCTTGCCAACCCTGAGGGGGAAGCTGTGGGGGTGGTGGAAGGACGGGGGGGGGGGGGGGGGGGGGGGGGGGGGGGGAGAGGTGGGGGAGGTGGGGGGGTGGGGGGGGGGGGGGGGGGGGGGGGGGGGGGGGCGGGGGGGGGGAAGAAGGGAAGACAAGATACATTAAGGAAGGGGGGTGGGGGGGGGGGGTGGGGGGGGGGGGGAATGAAAATGGAAGAAGGAAGAACAAGGAGCATACATTAAGGAAGGTATTTAGAATAAAGAAACCACATACAGAACATACCCAGGGGAAAAAACTGCATTGTTTTTGTTCCCAAAAAAGTCGAATTTTGTATCGCGTCACTTCAGGAAGGAATGAGAAATTTAACGTGTACTCAGAAGAGAGGGATGAAAATGCACTGACTGAGGAGAGAGGGAGAGGATAAGTTTTAACTTCAGAAGAGAGGGAGGGATATGCACTGGTTTCAGATGAGAGAGGGAGGGATATGCACTGGTTTCAGAAGAGAGGGAGGGATATGCACTGGGTTTCAGAAGAGAGGGAGGGATATGCACTGGCTTGAGGAGAGAGGGAGGGGATACGCACAGTCTTCAAAAAAGGATGGGAGGGATACATCCTGACTTCAGATGGTACAGAAGGATATGTACTGACTCCTGGAAGAACAGGGAGATTCATAGTGACTTCAGGAGAGAGAGAGAGAGAGAGAGCGAGAGAGACGAGGGGGATAGGAACTGACTTAGAAGGGACAGAGGGATGCACACTGATATCGGGGTGTGACAGAGGAGAGTCTGACGACTTCAGAGAGGAGGCGTGAGGGAAATGCATGAAGTAGACGAGGTAAGAGAAGAAAGGCAGGGGTTAGAGGGGGGTAGTGCTGCATTAAGTTAGACTGGCGGTGTGCATTAAACAAAGCGAGGGAGGGAGAGAGAGAGGTAGCGCTGCGCTGCATTAAAGACTGGGGGTATGGACTGTGCATGAAACTAAGTGAGGGAGGGAGAGAGGTAGCAAGGAACATGTCTTCACTTAAAAAAAGGCTGAGGGGCATGTATGTACTTAAGAAAGGCATGAGGGGCATGTCTTCACTGAAGAAAGGCATGAGGGGCATGTAAGTACTGAAGAAAGGCATGAGGGCATGTCTTCACTGAAGAAAGGCATGAGGGGCATGTAAGTACTGAAGAAAGAAAGGCATGAGGGGCATGTCTTCACTGAAGAAAGCGTGCAGGGGCATGTAAGTACTGAAGAAAGGCATGAGGGGCATGTATGTACTGAAGAAAGACATGCGGGGGCATGTATGTATGTACTGAAGAAAGGCAGGAGGGGCACGTATATATACTAAAGAAAGGCACGAGTGGACATGTATTCACTGAAAAAAGGGTATGAGGGGCATGTCTGTACTGAAGAAAGGCATGATGGGCATGTATATACTGAAGAAAGAAGCATGAGGGGGCATGTTTGTACTGAAGAAAGGCAATGAATGTACTGAAGAAAGGCATGATGGGCATGTATATACTGAAGAAAGGCATGATGGAGGGACAAAAGTGAGGGGCATGTATGTATACATGAAGAAAGGCATAAGGGCATGTATTCACTGAAGAAAAGGCATGAGGGGCATGTATGTACTGAAGAAAGGCATGAGGGGAGGCAGAAGGCTATAAGGGGCATGTATTCACTGAAGAAAGGCAGGCATGAGGGGCATGTAGTATGGCATGACTGGAAGAACTGAAGAAAGGCATGAGGGCATGAATGTGACTGAAGAAAGGCCATGAGGGGCATGTATGTACTGAAAGAAAGGGCATAAGGGGCATAAGGGCATGTATGTACTGAAAAAAGGCATGACG
>JADBJO010028835.1:12500-19689 GCA_016801955.1 Conus betulinus | reverse complement strand
TCTTTTGCAAGAGAAAAATAACCTTTAATAACAAACACAAGTTCTAGCCAACTAACTACCTGGGACTACTACTAACTTAACTGACTGACTGACGCTAACCTGCTTACTGCTGAGTCCTGCTGACTGATTGCTGACGAACTAACTCATTAATACTAACTGACTTACCTAGCCAACTAAAGTGACTGACTGAACCACTGACTGACCTGAACTGACTACCTAACCAACTACGTACCACCTACGACCTACTGCCCACTGACCTACCTGCTCTACCTATCCTACCCTACCTGCGCTACCTGCCTACCTACTTCCTAACCTACCTACCGACCTACCTACCTACCGACCTAACCGACCTGCCTGTTACCTTCCCTACCGACCTACTTACCTACCTGCCTACCTCACCTACCTACCTACCTACCGACCTACCTACCTAGCCTACCTACCTACCACATGCCCTGCCTACCTACCTAATTAAGTGACCTAAACTAAAGTCCAGGGAAGTCCAGTCTGGTGAGGAACGTTTGTTCCATCGTGGAGGGGGGGAGCAGCCCGCCGTGTTTCCAACAGCCGCCGAATCCTCGTTTGTGACGGTTCCGCCAACTTGTGCCCTCTGCCGTGTCGTAAAGAAACCAGAGCCAGCAAACGCGGCGTGCAGCCAGTCACAAGATGCCACTAATCATCAGCCTGGTTGCCCTCCCAACCTCAACAACGGCCAAGTGATTTCACCTTTTGGAACCGTGGGGGGACTTCCAGGATGATCCAGGAGTGAACTCGGCGTTGCCCCCTCCCCCCCCCCCCCCCCCCCCCCCATTGAACCCCCCCCCCCCCCCCCCCCCCCCCCCCCCCCCCCCCCACCCCCCATGCTGCTTTTTCTTCCCCCCCACCCCCCCCCCCCCCCCCCCCCCCCCCCCCAACCCCCACCCCACACGTCTGTGTGTGTTGTGTGTGTGTGTGAGAGAGAGAAGAGGAGGGAGAGAGAGAGGAGGAGTCCTAGAGAGAGAGAGAGAGTGAGTAGGTGTGTGTGTGTGTGGAGAGTGAGAGTTGAGAGAGCGTGTGGTGTGTGTGGTGTGTGTGTGTGTGAAAATGTGTGTTGTGTGTGTGTGTGAGCTTGTTTGTGAGCGTGTGTGTGTGTGTGTGTGTGGTGTGTGGGTGTGTGTGTGTTGTGAATGGTGTCTGGTTGGAGTGTGTGTGTGAGCGCAAGCGCGCCACGAACCTGAAAATCGGCGATGGCAGGTGTTTGTGTTTGTCAAAGCAAGTGATTCGAACAGCCATTCACTAATTCCTTCACTTCTGATTAGGGTCTAGAGCTTTCGACTTCCGCGGTATAGCCACTATTTGTAAGGCCACCAATCACGGTGGTGAGAGGATTGCGTATGATAATGGTGATGATGATCATGAGATGATCACAATTTTTTGTACGTCGTGACTTCGAACGACAGGCATGCTAACAGTCGTTTGTTACGCGTGTGTAATATAACTGAATCCCCATACAAACTTGGTATTTTCGTGATATCAAACTGAAAATTAATTGTATTTCGTAACATGAATTGAATGAATTGAAATCATTTAATTCTCACCATGAAACAAACAACTAATTCATATCATACATGTTTTCCAAGTTTTATTTATAAATTCCTGTCAGTTTTGATTTTTTTTTTTTTTTTCACACTCCTACCGGAATCCAATAAACCATACAGAGGCCAAACAACACATGAATTATTATTAAAACCTGAACGACCAATCACTTCCGTGTTCGGCCATACAGAAGGGATTGCTTTTCCTTTCTTTCCTTCCTTCTTGTCTCTTTTCTTTTACTCCCTTCCCCTTTCTGTATTCGTCTCCTTCCGCCTTTCTTCTACTCTTCCCTCCTTCTCTTCTTTCCCGTCGCTTTCCTTTTCTTTCAATTTGTCTTTTTCCTGGTTCCCCCTTCTTCCTCTTTCTCTTTTCTTTTCCGTTCTTCCTCCTTTCTTTTCGCTTTCTTTTCTTTTCTTACTTTCCTTTTCCCACTTTTCTACTTCTTTTCTTTCCCTTATGTCTTTTCCCCTTCTTTCTTTCTTTATTTTTCGAGGTTTCTGGAGGCCATCCAAAACCACTTTTTTCCCCCCTCACTGGTCTTTTGGCTTTTCTCCTGCTTTGTTTGTGGTGGTTTTGGTTTGTTTTGTGTGTTTGTTTTGTAACGTAGGGCCTTCATCTTCCTAAGTTTTGTTTTCCCACTGTCATATTTTTTGGTATCCAGAAAACGGACTCATCTACCCGCATTGTGTGTTGTGTGTGTGGTGGGTGTGTGTGTGTAGTGTGTGCGTGCGTGCGTGCGTGCGTGCGTGCGTGCGTGCGTGCGTGCGAGACGTGCGTGCGTGCGTGCGTGCCGTGCGTGGTGTGCGTGTGTGCGTGCGTGTGTGTGTGGTGTGTGTGGTGTGTGTGTGTCAACAGAGTATGAACAATAACTTGCCGCGATCTTCATAAAAACGTAAACGCTTGATACAAAGCCGTCCCGGGGGTTTTTGTTATGTACTAACCGTGTGCTGCACTGACACTGTTCATTTCTGCTATGTTTGCTCAGAGTAGATGTTTTTAATCAAAATTAAATACAACATTCGCTCCCTCCTCCTCTCTTTCGCGTCCTCTCCCTTCTGCCCCCCACCCACCCCACACCCCCACCCCCCCACCCCCCGCTAGCTACGACATTACCGCACACAGCTGTCTGGGATACATTCAAAATGCATCGCTCGTATCTCAAGAAGAAAGACCGGTAGCCAAGTGGCTAGAAACGTTTTTGGCTTGGGAGTGGAAGTGGAGGTCGTCGAGTTTGAACCCTTTTCGAGTCGGAATTTTTTTACTTTTTGATTTTTGGCTATGTTCTTTGAAAGCGGGCCTCATCTCTGGTAGTCCATCCAGGCAGTAGAACTGGGTTCCTGAATCCAGGCCAGCTTGTAGGTTTAAACGCGGCGGACCGGAAAGAAGGATGGTGGGAAGGAAGACAGAAGAAGAAAAAGGTTTAAACAAAAATAAAGAAAAAGAAAGGAAGTGGCGAAAAGAAACTGGGGGTGAATGGCACCACTCACACACACACGCACCACACACGCACGCACACACACACGACACAACACACACACACCCCACACACACACACACACACACACACTCACACACAACTCACACAACACACACACAAAAACACACACACACACACACACCACAACCCCACACACACAAGCACGCACGCATGCAGGCACGCAGCCACGCACGCACGCGCATACACACACATGTAGATAGTTAATTTTGTTCGTAAAAAGTGGTTAATCGGAAAGGGTTTTTTTTTTTTTTTTTTTACCCACTTACGAAAAACTCATAACTCCCCATCCCCCCCCCCCCCCCCCCTCCCCCCCCCCCCCCCAGCCCATAGCACAGAAAGCGCTTCACTTGATTGGTGCACGGCACGAACACGCGGAAATCTCGCTCTCCGAGTGTTTTCCAGTCCAGTCTGTCACCTTCTTGCTGATTGGTGCTCATCATCATCGTCATTCACTTGCAGTTTCACAGTCACGGGAAGTCACCCTGACGTGTTTTCTCAGCCCCCTTCCTCCGCCGCCCACCCCCGCCCCACGCCGCGGAGACCATCTCGCTGAGGAAACTGAGGAGACCACGCAGGACCCAGGTATGGACAGGGTTCCCAGTCTTTTTTCAAGTGTTTTGGTATGTTCTGTTGCTTGTGTGTTCCGTTTGTGTGTGGTGATTCTTTGGGGGTTGGGTAAAGGAAGGGGAAGGAGAGAGTGGGGGAGGGGGGGAAGGGGAGGGTGGGATGGGGTGGGGAGTGGTTATTTGTATAGTAAGTGTAGTTGTTGTTGTTTGTTGTTGGTGGTGGTGGTGGTGTTGTGTTGTTGTGTTGTGATGATGATGATGTGATGAGATGAGATGATGATGATTTTTCTTTTTTATGTCGTAGTCTATTGCGCTGACTTGTACAGTTTTGTAGTGCGCGCGTGCGTGTGCATGAGTGCGTGCGTGCGGTGCTTGCGTGTGTGTGTGTGTGTGTGTGTGTGTGTGTGTGTGGTGTGTGTGGTGCGTGCGCGCGGTGCGTTGAGTGTACGTGTGTGTGTGGCGTGTGTGCATGTGCTGCGCGCGTGCGTAGCGCGCGCGCATACGTGCGTGCGCGCGCGTATATGCGCGTGTGCGTTCTTATGTGTGTGTGTATGCAGCACGTGACGTTCGCGTGCAGGTAGTATGTGTGTGTGTATGTGTACACGTAGTGCCAGGAATGTATGTGGTATGCGCGCGCTCGCGCTGCATGTGTACATGCGTGTGCGCGCGTGCGCTGTTTGTGTGTGTGGTGTGTGTGTGTGTGTGTGTGTTGTGTGTGTGCGTGTGTGTGTGCGCGCGCGCGCCTGCGCGCACGCACGGGCACGTGCGTACGTATACGTTCTCTGGGTTCCAGGATGAAGAAGAAGAAGTTCATCTCTGCAAGTTCTGCCACGGGAGTTCACCAAGTCGTACAATCTGCTGATTCACGAGCGGACGCACACGCAGATGAGAGGGCCCTTCCCCTGCGACATCTGCCACAAAGGCTTTCCGCCGCCAGGACCACCTCAAGACCACAGGTGTGTACAGGTCGACGCTCCAAGTCAGTGCACAGTATTAGCATTGCTCGTCTCTTCTGTGTTTTTCTTCTGACTTTTTTTTGTGGCAGTCAACGAAACCAGGCCACGTTGGCTTGTTTTTGACGCTGACCGAAAAGAAAAAAAAAAAGAATGTGAGACGACCACAAAAGTGACCGAAATGGCTCTCTTTTCACACCTGATAATATGTATCAAAATATGTACATTTCCGTGTGAGAAGAACCATAGAAACAAGAGAGAAGTGCTCGAATTCTCTTTTTAGTCCTAGAAGAGAGAGAGAAATGGCTGTTTTTTTTTCATCCTGATGATAATAATGCATCGGTATATATACATTTCCTTGTTTGATTAAAGCCTTTATTGTTGTTTCTGAATAATACGCTGAGGCGCCATACTGGTTACTGTTCAAAAATTTGTGTAATTAATGATACGTGGGCTTTTACAATGGTACGCGTAATTGGTTTTGGTTTCTTTGTTTGTTCGTTTTCTTTGTTTGATACGTAAACTTGACTATTTGTTTGTTCGTCTTCTGTGTTTATACGTAAACTTGATTACAACAATTGCCATTGTTGTCCCATTGTCTTTTGTTTCGTTTTGTTTGGTTTGGTTTGGTTTTAACAAATTACAATTGCACTTTTCTTACAATGAGTAAGATGAAAAACTGAATTGTTCAGAATCTGAATTTCAAATTGATTTCATTTCACTTTGAATTTGCCAGTCGGTTTCGAGTCGTCGGTTTCATTTCATTGGGTTTTGATAGGTTCGATTTCGTCTGAATTTTATTTTATTTTATTTCATTTATTTACTATTTTTTTTTTTATTGAATTGCAATTCATTCCACTTAAGTTCATTCGAGTGAAAATAAGTTTATTGGTCTCAAATTAATTGATATAGAAAAGCAGCCTGAATTGGTGTACTATGACTTGATCTGAACGACTTAAATTTAATCTGATATGAATTCTCCCTACCTTCCTCTGTCGCTGTCTGTCTCTGTCTCTGTCTGTCTGTCTGTCTGTCTGTCTCTCTCTGTCTTTTTTTTTTATACTGCTTTCGTATCTTTCAACGCATTGTTCTCATGTCGGCTCATTCTGGCTCCCCCGGTGCATAGCCACACACAGAGTGTGTGTACTATCGCACCCCCAGCACCGGCAATCCACATGGCGCAGTCAATGTTTAAGTCGTACTGGGCGGAGGAGACGCTGCAGTAAGCGCCGAGTCATTCGGGTGAGTTCGGTGTTGCCTCTCCTGAATCCAGTCAACATGCGCAGGACACCACGTGCCCGGCCCTCTTCGGACGACAGTAGTTGCTTAGCAGCGGAGCCACCCATCAGTGAGTGTCCTCCTCGCGGTTTTGTCATCACGGCCCGTCCTCATGAACCTGCTGAGACCCACGACTTATCACGGACATGGACGAGGGGGGGGGGGGGGGGGGGGGGGGGGGGGGGGGGGGGGGGGGGCGGATAATGAGGTGTAGGTGGAGGGGGGGAGGGGGAGAAAATAGTAGCTGAGGTCACCATAGGAGCGGGGCATGAAGGATCACAAAATATGAAATTTTTTTTTATTCTTCTTTCTTTTCTTTTCTTCGTCTCTTTCTTCTTTCTTTCTTTTCTTTCTTTTTTTTTCTTTATCATGATCAAGGAGGAGAGGAGGATGCGAATGAGATCCATGCTGGTCAGAAGATCGAATCATATCAAGGCTCTATTTCTATGCTTTCCTTTGATTCTGAAATTTTACTTATTCACCACGAATTCACACACACACACACACACACACACACACACACACACACACACACACACACACACACAACACACACGCACACACACCCACACACACACACACACACACACACACACACACACACAAGTTTGGAATTAATGTGATTTTCTTCGATTCGAATGGAACTGGATTAAGTTCGTCGCATTCAATGGAGTTGGAGGCTGGTTTTCTGTCAAGAGGATTGGCTTGATCCGAGACAGAGCGATTATGTTATTTATTTATCTTTTTTAATTGGAACTGTCTGGATTGTTGCCTGATGCTAGTTTCTTTACGGTTAGCTAACTCTTGCGCGCTTGATGAAGATAAGAAGGATGTCTCTTTGTGCTGTGTGCTCTCTCTTGTTATATCGATTAGGTGTCGTAAGCAGCATTCGTTCACAGTTATGGGCGTCTACTTTTTGTCATCAAGGGAGCACGAGTTATCCTACTTGCTCTTCAGTTACCGTTGACTGTTCCCTGCCCCATTCGAGATCTCCTGGCTAGACCGTGTCCCCGAGGTCGGCAAATTCATGGGAGCTGTCGTTGGACGGACGTAGTGGTGGCGCCCTCCGGAAGGAGAGCTCACATACCCTGGGCTTCGCGACTAAGCAAGTATTGTCGTCATTAGAGGGGGCGTAGTTGTGGTGTCCCGCGCATATTGGATCAGAACAGGCGCCACTGAACGCCACCGAAGTGACTCGGCAGCAGTGCAGCGTCTCCTCCGGTGGGTTGCCCGTCTTGACGACTTGACACACTGACTTGCTCCCTGTGGATTGCCGGTGCCTAGACTGCGGCGGCGGGCCAGTTCGGGCTGTGGCTGTGGGG
>JADBJO010028834.1:0-12500 GCA_016801955.1 Conus betulinus | reverse complement strand
GAAGAAAATGATCATAACAAACCACCATCACTGGATAAAGTAAAGGAAGTTTTATAAAAGCAATAAACGTAACCATCGCCTGGACCTGATGAAATACCCTGTCTGCTGTGTATGAAAGATTCCGTTGATCATCGCTCTAAACCAGATAATATCCTGTCTGCTGTGTGTGAAAGATTCAGTGTCTCTGAGCGGCTCCAAAACACAATACACCTGGCATGAGGTTCTAAAAAGATCTACACTTAATGGAATTAAGCTGATGGAGTGTACATCCTAAGAGCAGAGCTCGAGTGACATCCTCCTCCAGTTCAGACCAATATCATCTCTGAACATTAGAGGGGAAATGTCTTTCCCTAGTTTGGCAGGAAGACTAATTAAATTAAATGTGTACTTGTATGTGTCAGTTCAGGAGGGAGAAAAGTGAAAGCAAAAACAAGGGTTGAGGAGGTCGGGGGGGGGGGGGGGTGCTGATTGGGGTGATAGAACTATAAGAGAGAGAGAGAGAGAGAGAGAGAGAGAGAGAGAGAGAGAGAGAGAGAGTTCTTTTGCTTGTTTTTCGATTGTTTGTTCGCTTGTTTTTTTAGTAACTGTACACATCAGATGGCGTATTGACTTAAATATTGGTACACGAGAAATTAGGAAATCCCATGACAAGTTATCAGACCTGGCCAAGGACAACCGAGTTACATTACATTCCGACCTATGAATCAGCACGTGACAAACCAGTCCAGCCCACAATAACACAGGGCCTCTCACCTCTGACCAGTCCCATGCTGTCAGCAGTGACCACACGTCTCCTGCACACCAACCTGCAGCGTGCAACAAGCCAGCGGTGATGTCCACAAGTCAGACAACAACAACGGGTCAGAGTCGTCCTGCATCAACGGTGAGGCCACCGCCCAACTCACGATACAAACAAGACTGTTTTTTCTGCCCAGCGCCAACAACACCTGCAGCAGCAGCAACACCTGGGAGTGGTGCCCTTCTCTGCCCAGCGCCAACAACACCTGCAGCAGCAGCAACACCTGGGAGAGGTGCCCTTCTCTGCCCGGCGCCAACAACACCTGCAGCAGCAGCAACACCTGGGAGAGGTGCCCCTTCTCTGCCCAGCGCCAACAACACCTGCAGCAGCAGTAACACCTGGGAGAGGTGCCCTTCTCTGTCCAGGGCCAACAACACCTGCAGCAGCAGTAACACCTGGGAGAGGTGCCCTTCTCTGCCCAGCGCCAACAACACCTGCAGCAGCAGTAACACCTGGGAGAGGTGCCCTTCTCTGTCCAGGGCCAACAACACCTGCAGCAGCAGTAACACCTGGGAGAGGCGCCCTTCTCTGCCCAGGACCAACAACACCTGCAGCAGCTGTAACACCAGGACATTTGCTGGGACAACGTCATCACAGTGACGATCACACCCACTGTGAAGCCGGGCACTGTGTCAACACCATCACAATGCAGCAGCAAGGCAGTGATCTACAGACATCACCTCCTGGTGTGGACGACAAGGTGATCCAGAAGCTCGCCTCTTTCCCACGACGATGCCTAATAAAACTATTTCACCAGCGTCACGTCGTGATCACTATTGGGCATAGGGTGTGAGGCACCCCCACCCTCCCTCCAAGTGGGAGGCGGGATACGGGTTCCATTCCAAGAGAATGACACTTGAACCTCGCCCAAGAGGGAAGTGGCCAGGCTGTTCACGGAAAATCTAGGGGCGACCATGACAATGACAGTGTGCCCTTTGTGACTTGTGACTGGGAACATGGTGGGCTTGTTGTCGGCCTCACAGAGTAGGGCATCATGCATTACATCGATAGATTGGACAGCATTTGTTTGGCAGAGATTTCTGTTGGGGTTTTTGTTTGTTTGTTTGTTTGTTTGTTTATTTGAGGCGACATCCTCTTAAAATTTTTTAGTAATTTTGCTGGACTGACGTGTAACGCAGATAGTAATCCACAATCACAGCTAACAAACATTGCAACTCAACGCTCACAGATGCTATGACTTTCTGAACTTCTCTCCTTTACTCAAGCTTTCTTCTTGTTCTGCCACAGGTTCGTGTCCCTCTCTCCCGCCCTCTCCATGTTCCCGTACACTCCACTATACCAGTTTTCAAAAGAATGCTGCATTTTCCCAACACAGTTTTAACGTATTTAGCTCCTGTCCTTGAAGGAGTTTAATGTCCAGATGTGTACACTCTGGGTGATTCATTACACTATATGAAATGAAAGTACTCGAAGTGACTGTATTTTTGTGTCTGTAGTTATTGTACCACAGAGTGCTAAGCGAGGGTGTTCTCAGAGTGAGATTCCAGCCATTGTAGCAGTTTGGCTTCGTTGGATCGCCTCCGTTTTTCTGCCAGTGTGTTGAAGGTATACATGAAGGGATTGATAGCAGAGTTCAAGGTCAATACAAATATAGCCAGCGCCACGTTCACCTCACCAGGAATGGGAGTACCGGCCAGTGCCAACATCCCACACAGTCCTATGGGGAACCAGCACATAAAATCTGTCACTGCAAACAGTGATCAGTCGCTGGGCTATGGTCATGTCCTGTGATACTTTGGTCGTGTTGGTCTTGAAAGCATTGTCCTGGATAGATCGGTAGATGAGTACTTGGCCAACAGAGATAAATAAGAACAGAATGAAGTTAAGGACGATTAGTAAACTGAACGAGTAGAGTTTTCCTTTAAAGTCTCGTTTCGTTACTGGTAGTGGAATACAGATGCCTGTCTGGCTATAGAATTCCCAATGTGACAGCATGGGGAGTGAAGGCAGTAAGATCAGAATCCAGCCAATGGTCCAAGTCGTTAGACAGGCCACTGCTGCTGACAGTCTCTTAAATCGCAAGGTGCTAAATGGAAAATGGAGGACCAGAAATCGGTCCAATGTGATGAGACAGATGATCAGAGCAGACACTTCACTGGACAACAGACACAGAGAACCAGCCACCTTGCAGACTGTGCTGTGTCTCCACGTGTCATCAAACTGGAGATATCTGCCACGGAACTGTTCATCAGCTATTCCAATGATTGTAATGTAGACACCCATCAAAAAGTCAGCCATCGTAAGGTTGAGGACAAACACACTGAATCCACTTGACGAAGTCATGCTCTTCACTATAGCCCGTGCACAGAAACAGAAGACATTACCACTCATCGACAGACAAGCAGTCAGCCAAAGAAGAAACCCCCGATAGACCCATGATTGTAATAGATCTTCACATGAGGAAAGTTCGTCTCTAGGGGCATGACAAGAGGCGTCCTTAAATTACTGAAGAGAATTTGGGGACAACATATCTTATAGTTGTCCGTCCAAACAACACCCAAAGAGTAAGTATATTTAAGCATGTCCGGCGGAAAATTTTCAACTGGGTTGCCCTCTATGTAAAGTTCAGTTAGCTGTGGCGTGAACTGAAATCCACTGGGACTGATGGTATGAATATCACTTAGCGTTAGATTGAGCTTCTGTATGTTGATGAATGGTGAAAAGACTCTAGAATCAAAAACTGTCAGTGCGGCAAATGACAGATCTACTAACATAAGGTTACGATTCTGAACGACAGACGATAAATCAGTGTAAAGGGAGGCGATAGGTTATATGGGAAAGTGACAATGTTTGTAAACTGTGCAATTCAAGAAAAGTAGTCATGTTCAGTTGTTTCAGCTTGTTCCCTCTGAGGTCAAGGAACCTCAGGTTTAACAATTTTATCACAGGGATGACTTTCAAGGAACACTGAGCAAGAACAAGATGGATGAGGTAGGTATTCTGACTTACATCAGAAAATGTTTATTCCAGAACTGGTTCCATCCAAAGAGCGAATGTCTGGAAACCGTGACGTGGAGAAAGGCCGGGGGGACAACGGAACGTGTGACCTTGACACAGACAGCCCACAGGACAACTTGTGTCACACACTATCTCATCATCATGCATTGGACAGTGAGGCCAGCCATCACACAGGTGGTCAATGTGTAGACAGGTTGTGGATGCTCTGCATCTGAAAAACCCTGGACACCTCATGTCGTCACATTCCTCTTCATCCATGCGGTCCAAACAGTCGTACATTCCATTGCATCGTGTGTAGACAGGCAGGCAGTCATTGACGTCACCTGGACAACGGTAATGACTGTCTGGACAGGACTCATTGGAATCCATTTGAATTGAGCTAAATTTAATGATGCTATCAAAATTGACCAGAGCAGGGGAAGGAAAAAAACGAAACCTCTATATTCCTTTCTTTATATGAATGACAGTTCCGTTCTTCGGAGTGATCTGGGCACTGGAGCGTTTTGATCACAAAACGTAGTGTACGAAATACATTGGCCATCAGTGCATGTGAATGTGTTGATACAAATAGGATGGGAACAGAATGATTCGTCACTGCTGTCCTGACAATCAGATATGAAATTGCACACCAGAGTGTATGACAGTGCGGTGATTTGATCGTTTGCATGTAAATGTTGGGATTAACATTGTGTGCTTCTCTCCTATATGTGAATGGACTTTATGTGGCAAATGAAGATGAAATGGCAAGATGTGTATTCCTGGCTACATCCTTGTAACTGATGAAAAGCACACAGATGAAATGTGTATGTCCCATGACCACCATGGCACGACGTCACATGTTCTCGTCGCCAAGCCAACAAACTGCTGTTGCTTAAGGAAAAAACTGGCTTTGCATAAAATGATTGTGCGCTGGTCCTATTTGTTGAGAATGCACAGACAGTACGAACCATTGTTGGTCCTTGAGGAATCACGCACTGAAGGCGCCTGTATGCAATAAAAGTTTGAGTAGTATAAACCGTAACAAAACACAGTCCCATAGTGCCACTTTGAATTACCTTCAGTCATACGAGACGAATGAAAAATCACAGTTTCTGCCGTGTAAAAATTTCATGCCAGTACATAGGAGACAAGGACAAGTCGTTGGAGAACCATACCAACCCAAAATGATTCAAACGCCACCCATGAAGTCCTGTTGTATTAAGGACTACACCAAGCCAGTCAAAACACACAGACAGGCCAGTTTACCTCACCCCCCAAAAGAATGGCAATGTTCGTTGATAACGTCGTTGACATCTACACTATGACGATTGAATCCAAGGGGCTTCCATACAAATGAGTAGCACCGTCCACACATGGCTATCATGCCCTGACAGTCAGGACTGCTGACGGGACAGTGTTCTGTTTTCATCCCGTCCATCCTCACACTCTGTCTTCAAGTTGCATTCTAAGTGGTGTTGAAAACTGGAATAATTATCCACTGAACAGTTCCAGAAACCATTTGGCGATTGTTGAGGGGTTTTACTTTTTCAGGGAAAAAGGTAAAGAAAAATCGGAAGCACCGTGTCATGATGCATGAACTTCGTTTGACTTCTACTTTCAGTTTTCGTGCATGGTATACACGTGCAAAGTGAGATCCAATCAGTTTATTATCCCATACATTGGTTTCCCTTACATTATTGACTGATGGATCGACCTCTCGCAAGCTGACTGTAGGAACATGAGTCGCAAAGACACTGAAAACTCAGCATGGCAGTATGTCGGATTGGAATAGAGAGATATCCACACACGTACAAAGGACCATGCTGACTCAGATTTCTTCTCACCGTCACATAGCCAGAAGACGGGGATGTCATCGCAACAATCACAGGCCCTGATTCTTCTTGGATTGCGCTTTTGTTCTACCAGTCACAGAGCACTAGGGGAGTTAAATGAATTCAATAAAGTGTTGCCAGTGCAGAGCACTGGATAACTAAATTGGACTATGACCCATATGAAATAAAAGTGAGCTGCCAATAAGGAGCACAGGTATAGCTCAAAGAACCCCTGAACAACATACATAACGCTGCAACGCCAATACAGAGCACTGGGAGAGTTTAATGAACTCCCAACAGCAAACAAATGGTGCACTGTTTGCACAGAACACTGGGAAATTCCATTGAACCCTCAACAAGGCAAGAAAGGCTGATAGCAGTACAGAGCACAGCAGCAGTATAGTGAAGTTAAACTACATAGGGAATAGTGTGCTGCTGCTATACAACATATAGTAGGTAAATCCCCTCTCTCTCTCTCTCTCTCTCTCTCTCTCTCTCTCTCTCTCTCTCTCTCTCTCTCTCTCTCTCTCTCTGGATATGAATGGGTATTGTTTCCAACTTCCCATCACCTGAACCAGATTCAATGTGCTTGCACTGAGTAACCACATGTGTAGCTAGAGTAAAACAAAACAAAAAAAAAATGGATAACGCGTGCTCATTTTGCTCTGATCAGGTGAAGAACAAACACTATTTTTCATTTCAATTCTCCCACTATCAAGACCTTAAGAATTAATTTCTCAAACAATCGGTGAGTTGCTCTCTTGATTTGCCTCTTAAGGCATTCAGTGTTTCGCTCAAACATCACCTATCAATGCATGTTTTTTATGCAATGAGTAGAAGGCTAAGGTCAATTCTTTAGATAGTAAATCATTATGGAAAGCTACGATCACTTTGATTTTCTTGTAATGTTCCGCTTCATTTGAATTGTATTTTTTCCTTGTATTCTCGTTTTAATTGATAATGTATAACTTTTTAAAAATCATATTCTTGGGAGATGAATGATACAACACTTTCTTATCTGTTTGGGATGACATATGCATCAGCTCCACCCCGTTCCCACCCACCCCACTTCCCTTTGTACCTTGTAAAACCAAACAGTTAAAGTGATGAAAGCAATAACGTGCCTGCCCACACACCACGCTTGTATACAGTCATTCACACTCCACACATGCATCTACTCCATTCATTCAAAGGATAAAACTGAGGAAACAAGAATTACCTTTTTTGAGCTCCTTTTAACAAATACAACACAAAGAAAACGAAAAAAAAAAAGTATTACACATAACAGCATTTTTGTCCAGTTTTCATGTTCAGTTATTGTTCGAACATTTTCCATAACGTTTCCATCTACTTTGTTATATTCGAACTCCTTTTTTTCTAATTTTCTTTTGTACTGGATAATACTGGAAATAAAATGTCTTTGTTAAGATCCAGTTGCCAGAGGTAGGTTCATTCCACTGGTTGACACTGAGGTTTTCTGGAAAGAACCCCTAAGTCCTAACGTTAGTTTTCAAACGTGTAAATTTGAATTGATCTTTTTACAAGACGTTATACATTAAAAGATGGTAACGCATCATGCTCACGTGTTCGTAACATTCTGTTTGCAACACATTCCTACCTGCAGTCGGAGATACAAAGTGAAATCTTTACAAAAATAGTTATCTCAAAAAACGATTTGCATTTTTTAAACCCATTACGCGTGTACAGAAAATGCTTCCCATTACACAATGTTATTCCATTAACTTTTGTTTTAATTACATCAATCATTTGCATTCACTTATGAATAATTTTTCTTTTCTCTTTATGTAGTTATTATTCCCCAACTGGCAAATTGCCCAGAGAGACTCAATCTTGTGGCAAAAGAGAATCCCTACGCTACACTGCCATCGACCACTCTCTGTTCGCTGGGAAAACTACGTTTTCCTTTTGCAACCCCCCAGGTTGAAAACCAATTTAGCCCAAGCCAAGCAACCTATCCTGTCTGTCAAATCCTGGTCTGCCATACCAACGGAAACACACCTGTCCTACAAACAGTGAGCCTCTCTCACCAATCACGTGCCTCAGCATTCACTCAATTATACGAAAAGCTTAGGGATTCAAGCACTACTCACATATGGTCTAATTTTTTTTCTTTTTTTTTCTTTTTTTTTTTTTTGGGGGGGGGGGGGCGTCTCAAAATTTTTGCCCCTCAAAATCGCTGCCTGCACATATCTCTTATCATAGCAGTGTCAAATTACAAAACAACATTATGGAAAAACGCAATAGAAATGAAGCGAATATTTCATACGAACAGTATTAAAGACAAAGGATGAATGGAAACGCACACACACACGCACAACGCACGCACGCACGCACACACACACATGCCCACCCACGCATGCACACACACGCGCCACATGTACACACACAATCGTGCGCACACACACACACACACACACACACACACACACACACACACACACACACAGACGTGCGCATGTAAGTCCGCTCGCTCCTACACACACACACATATACACATACACGCAAGTGCACATCCAAATACAAATACATGCATGTGCAACATCCAAACCCACATGCGTGCACACACACACATGCATACACATGAACGCACAAATGCATACACACAGTCACATGCGTGCACTCACATACAGAGACACACACATATACACACATATGCGTACACATATATATGCAGTTACGTGTGTGCTCACACAAACACACACACACACACACACACACACACACACACACACACACACACACACACACACGAGCACATACATGCAAGCACACACGTGCTCACACACACACACACACACACACCACACACACACACACACACACACACACACACACACACACACATCGCGCACACATGTACACACACGCACACACATGGCCCGTGCCCACACATCCATACACACACGTGTACATTCACTTCACATACATATGAAAGACAACCAATGTTAGGTAGGCACTCAAGGTCTGACCAGCGCACTGGGCGAATGCGTAGGTCAGACATCTGCTAAGTCGTAGCCACAAGATCCTCTTCTTCAATTCTCTCATCTTAGTCGTTAATTCATTTATCTATCAGCTTCATGTGTCGTGTGGTCTCAAAACTTAGCGGATGTGGTGTAGCGTATATGGACTAACCCGCACACGCAGTGACGTCTCCTTGATGTAACTGAAACTGAAATTCAAGCCAATCTAATCTAGCAACACTTTTGGCGTTGAATAGGTAGTAGATTGAGTTATTTCTGGTGTTGTTCACGTTGTAAAGTTTTCAGCTTGGGTCGTGGGTACGACTGGCGGAGTGTCCTGGAGGGAGGTGTTTGTGCTGTCCTAGGCCTCTTCTCCCTGCTGTGGTATTGCAGTTTGCTCTGGAGCCAGGATTCACCTTTACTCCCCCTTTACTCATCAGCTAGCGGGCCTGTCTACCTTCAGAGCAGCCGTTGTCTTCCCTGGTCTCTTCCCTCCAGACGGTTGACTGGTGCTCTTTTTTTTTTTTTTTTTTTTTGTGTCCCAACCTCTGCGCCCACCTCAGAGGCAGTGCACCCACGCCGCTCATTCCGACACCCGTCCACAGCCACAGCCCGGTCAGCCCCGCCGCAGCCCCGACACCGACAATCCACAGGGAGCAGTCAATGTCAAGTCGTCAAGAGGCAACCCGTCGGGGAAGACATTGCACTGCTGGTGTGTTCAGTGGCGCCTGTTCTGATCTAACATACGCAGGACACCACCTACTAAGCCCCCTACTGACGACAATAATTGTTTAGTCGCAGAGCCGGCGTGAGTGAGCTCTCCCTCCGGAGGGCGCCCCACGTCCGTCCAACGACAGCCGCCATGGACTCGCCGATACCGGTGACCCCGACGGAACCAAACCAAGGCCACAGACATGGAGAGGACATCGACACTGAGGTCACCATGAGAGCAGGGCATGAAGGGCCACAGAATTTGAGACTTTTTTTTTTCAATGCTGATCGATGAGAATGAGGATGATTAAGATGATGCTACGGATTTCCATTTCGGTCTGAGACTACATGACAGGGCTGTACTCTACGCTTCTCTTCATAATATATCCCGGCGTCAACCAGGCCTGTGAGATACAGGCACCTGCAGTGTTGGTCAGGAAATTTGAGCAACACTCTCAGAAACGCATCCATTAAGTGGATGAAACTCGACTGTGTGGTCCCAGTCTTCCCAACTGAGCCCGTAGCAAACTCAACTCGGTAGGAGCCGGTCGAGGCAGAAAAACCCACATGACTACGATGGGATTCGAACCCACGACCTCCCAGCCGGGAGTCCGCGACGCTAACCACTTCGCCACGGCGGCTGGTTTGACTGGTGCTCTTTGTTGAGGACCTTGTTCCACTGTGCCCGGTCGCAGGAATGGGACCAGTTGTTCTGGATCGTGTTCTTCTGCGCCTGGTCTCAGAAGTGTTTGTCGTGCGGAGTGCCATCTGCGCTCCGCAGTTGAGAGATCAGTTTCACCGTGAAGTGATGATGCTCATCACCACAAGGAGTAATTGTGTGTGTGTGTGTGTGTGTGTGTGTGTGTTGTGTGTGTGTGTGTGTGTGTGTATTCCAGTTAGGACAGCAAACACACCTGACCAGTGATTGGAATTTCAAAAGGGAATCAATTCATATTCAGAAGGACTTGGCTGTTAATTTTCTTTTTAAAAAAAATGTAAGAAACTGCTTTTGTTTTGATTATTAAGTGTCATGAATAGTACAATGAATTATTCTCCAGCCTAACAGGAAGCGTGAGTGTGAGGATATGTGGACAGAAACAAATTAGTTGATATACACTGTTGTTCATATGCTAAAGTGTCATCTCTATCTTTTTATTGTTCATTAAATGTACACTCCTCGCTAATTTCCTGTTCGTGCTGCTACGTCGTAGGGTGATGTCAGTGAGTGATAGGAAAAATTGATAGAAAACACAAACAAACTACACGCCTTCATACATTCAAGATACAGATTTAACAAATGCCGATGCAAACACCCCTCGTTTCCACTCTGTGACAACATGACAGCTTTTCAGTCTTGTAAAAAGTGCGTGGATATAGCATGGCATAGTATTTGTCGTTTTATTTCGACACCCTATTAAAATTCAAGCTGCCCACTCAGAAGTATGAGATCTGCTTTTGGCTTTTCATCTGTTGTTAGAGGTACATCTGGAAGGAATCACTTTATCGCAGATCTGTATGAAATTTAGCACAGTTTCGATTTGTTTTCTTTGGGGGGGGGGGGGTGGAGGTGAGGTGGGCATCATTTCTTCCATATCATATTGTCGAAGATAATATTATGTGACAATATTTATGCAATAAGGGACAAGAGGCGCAATATATTCAGATCGATCGATAGATAGATAGATAGATAGATAGATAGATAGATAGATAGATATACACATATAGATCTATAGCTAAATAATGGTTGAACAAAATTGTTTCTTTATATGGAGAACTGTATCTTGTTTCCACTAGACAATGATTTACATCTTGCCTTGAATGGACAATGATTTCTAAAATGCGCGTCACACTTTTTTTTTCCCCAATTGCATGTATGTCTTTCTCTCTTGAGAATCCCCGTATCCACGGCCCTCATTTCCCTTCCGTTCTTCCCAAGCACTGCAGTGGCTCATTCCTGTGTAACGGTTCACCTCTTTTCACTGGAAAATAACAACTTGAAAAAAGGCTCAAGGTGTATGCTTGCTGAGGCAATTAAGGTGTACTTCACTATAACATTCTTCTACAACACAGGCAAGAGCGTTACAAGAAATACATGAAACTAACGGTGTACCATCTAAAGAGGTACATAAATAATTCAATTAAAAACTGTATGAATTAAATATAATTTATGTATATATATATATATATATATATATATATATATATAAATATCGGAGCAGGCGATACATATAGATCTGCCTTCGAGAGGGATTGCGATAGTTTCCTCATGCAGCTAGTGAAGGGTTTTCATATTTATTATACACATTTTCCCATTTACTTCAGCTTCAATTTTCTTCTTCTTTTTTTCCCCTCTCAATTTCATATCTTTGCCAAGTCATTACTATAATGATGGAAGAATTGTTAACCTGCACTTGTTTTCCCCCACTACTTAATTGTTCAGCATTATATATATATATATATATATATATATATATATATTTGTTAAAACAGAATGGTAAAAGGAAGTTTTAAAATCGACAGGTCTGTTTCGAGCGCTGGCTCTCCTCAGGGGTCGAGCAAGGGGTCGAGCAAGGGGTCCCCAAGGGGTCGAGCATTTTAAGAATTCTATTAGGCATTTTAGTGGTATGACAATTCGTTTACTTTTGAATAAAAGAACGTCTTCAGGTACAGCCCTTGCCCAAGCTCTTCAGACATAAAATTATGTTTCAGTCATTACTAACTTAACGCACAATACAACCATTGGAAAGTATCATTGCAACACCTTCAGCCTGTGATTTATTTGACCACGTCAAATTTTTTTGACCAATAAATGGATGGTGCATACAGTGTTCAATAGTCCCTTCCCGTTTCCTTTTTCACAACCGTTTCGTAATAACTGCATTCGAGGTAAATATGTGATGTGTTGTGGAATATTTACTTTTACATCCATCTTGTTTCTACACATTTAGTAATTCATTTTACTGCTCTTCCAAATAAGCAGTGCAACACTACCCTACAATAATGAGTAGTAATACGTTCACAAATTCTACATCACTTTTTTTATACATGAATAGATTCAACTATAACTTCCGTTGAAATATAATATATACCAGAGTGAGATAAACTCATTTACATTTCGACCTCTGTGGCGTTCAGCTAGGCAAGCTATCAGACAATGAAGTAAGCAAATCATTTGACACATGCCATCAGTGAAGTATAGGGATTATAAGTGATGATGAA